>JBBPUC010000013.1:0-145438 GCA_038094375.1 Tubosaeta aff. heterosetosa
TAATCTAAACTAAACGAGGTAATGTCACGCGCTCCGAAAGTCAGGTGATGCGAATCTAAGGAGATCGCACCGGAGTTGGTCTGGAGTTGACCGGAGTTGACTGGAGTTGGAACGGTATATGACACATATGCCATTCCTAACTCCGGAACTCCATTGTTCATCTCCTGCGATCTCCAATGCGATCTCCTGATTTATGCATCACCTGACCTCCAGAGCATGTGACATTTCCTCTTATGTATATTCTTGTTCTTTTAGGTTACTCCGGTTACCTGTATTCCTGGTGCACAGCTCCAGTATTCGCTTTCCTCTTTCTCTGTCTTTGTCATGTAATGTTCCGTATTATTAATCTGTAGTAATTCCGGTGCAACTCTGCACTATATATACTCGTAGATAATCTCTGTTGTACTTTAGTCAGAATATTGAATTAGTCCTCTGGTACTCCACCCAAGAACCATAACTCCATAACTCCTCAAACTCCTCAAACTCCTTAACTCCTAACTCCAAACTCCTAAGGGCCCGAACCTATGCAAGGGTGCAACACATAAGTCCTGCACCAAGGCCCACCAACCCTGACAACTCCTCAACTCCTGACCCCTCAGAGTTCCTCCGGAGCATTGGAGAACCAAACTTAACAGAGTTCAAAGGTTTAAAAGGTACAAAGATATGCATGCACTTAACTCTGGACAACTCTGGAGTGGAGTTAGGCAAAACTAGGCATTCCACATCTAGGAATCTGAAAGGACGCAGTAACATGAGGCCAGGAGGTGTAGGAACACCACCATGTTGTATACACACAAGGATACTATGATGAAATGGATCTAAGATGGTCTGGATGAGAAATATATACTGGGATGGTGAGATCGCTCCAGAGTTGGCTTGCACTCAACTCTGGAGTTCCAGAGTTAGACTTTGACACTCATCCATAAAATGGTAGAAGGATCACCTAAATTTGTGAAAGGTAGAATGTGTACATCCTTAGATATCTGTCATATCCTATATTTTTGCTAAGTACAACTCCTCAACTCTTATGCAAACCCCTTGCAACTCCAATGTGATCTCTACCAATATGCGTCCAACCATATGACTTTTTCTTTTATGTTCTTCTCATTTCCTTCTGTGTATTAGTCATGCCAGATTAGATTCCTGTGCACTGCTCCAGTTATCCCTGTAGCTGGTACACAGCTCCAGTATATGTTTCTCCAAACTGTCTTACTCATAGAATATTCCATATTATCAATCTGTAGTTATTACTATGTTCTCTGTTACTAATCTGCTCCAATTCCATAGTATATAAACTTGTAGTCTACTCTGTACATACCTCAGTTCAAATATTAACTTAATCTCTTCTTGACATCTCCAACCCTCCTTTGATCCATCTTTAACCCCTCTGACCTCTGAGGATGTGAGTACAAGGGAGTGACATATACATTAGTCCTACTTCAAGTCCTTGCTAGCTCCATTCTGCTTCTCCTTTGTGTGCACTCCAGACCTTGTCAGACTTGTCTGGAGGAACCAGATTTAACAATATCCAAAGAGCCATTTTTGGGCTCTCTGCCTGCTCTAGTGGTTAATAAACATTGGATGGCCTTAATGATCTCCACCCAGAAAGATTCTTATACTCCTCAATTAATGCAAATGGTAGTGGTGGGATCTCAAGGCTTTCCAGTGGTGTCTCACAGTTTGTAACTATCTGATAAATTGTATTCTATACCATATAGCATATTTTAGGAATTAGTATACAGAGTAGGGCCAATAAATACACACAGCTTCCTTGAGGATCTGATCCTCTCATACTTTCTCTTAGAGATATGGTTGGTTTAAGTCATGGCCAAGCATAGATGACCATAAGAAGAGTAGATCTGCTGTTGCACTTCCTCTGGTGACATCTTGGTAGTTAGGGAGAGTGAAGTTGGTGAATGAAGGGGAAGAGAGCTCCTAAAGTTGTATCCCATACTTTGGGCTGAACCTAACCCAAATACATCTGCTTTAATTTCAGGATCTATGTCTATTGCACACTGCTAGTGCAAAGTTGATTGAACTCAATCTACATAGTCCTCATGGAGATCAGCTATGATCTGTCTGTAACAGTGTAACATCTCATGACATTCAAACATTGACTGGTGCAAGAGTCCAGATCACTACAGATATCAAGAATAATGGTTTCATCCAGAGGTACTAACATGGTCAACATCAGAACAACAAAATAGTGGCTGGAAAGTAATTGTTGGCATAAATTATGAATGGATGTAAACACTACCATCTTTCTCCACCCCTTCCCCAAGTGTCCGAATTCTGCCTGTTCTCAACAGCGTGCTCTTGATATCCTTGTCTAGGTCTAACCTGGGTATCGGTACTCCTTTGCCCAGGTCGATGCTTTCAAAGTTGACAAGAAAATTAGCTAGGCGGGGCTTGGACAGCCGAGCTATGAGGGGTGGGATCGCCGCCTCAGCATTCCTGGATGAAGTTGAGGGGCGATTTCTTGGATGCGTCTTCTCCTGAGTGGAGGTCTCAGCATCTTGGTCAGTGATTGCCTGGCCCGATACAACCTGACGTCCATTCCGAGGACGCTTTGGATGTTTCCGCATGGGTGATTCGGCTTGAGTAGACAGCCGGCGTTTCTTGCCTGCGTTAGTGCTGGGTGTCGCGGGCTCCTCCATGGCACGCGCTTTCCCCTTCCCCTTGTACTTTGAAATGAAACTCGGTTCCTTCCATGCTTCCGCGTCGTGTCGTGGAACACGGGCAGGTCTTGCACCGTCCTTCAGAACAACGGAGGAAACAAGAAGCTGGGAGGCTACAGACTGCTCTTCTTCGAATGAAGCCGAGAAAAGTGAATGCATGGAACCCCTGGACCCAGGTCGTTCAGGTAGCTCAGGCGAAGGGGTGAGAGGCCGGACGGGAATGTTTTCGGTGTGTTGTTTAAGAGAGGACGGTTCAAGGGTAGTCGCCTGAGCTGGGGAGCGGCGTGGTGGAATGCCTCGCAGTGCTAAATGTATGTCGGCGTCATCTGTAGATAACTGGCTGTCCTCGTGGTCAGCGCTAGCACCTGCGTCCTGAGCTTTAGACAGTGTAGCAATCTTAGCCTCCACCCACGCGTTGTCATCGGTTAATCGCAACACATCAGCCTCGTCCTCAGTATCCGAGGTGCCTACTTCAAGGACTTCGGGCTTTCGAGTATTCTGTGCAGGTAGTCGAGTCGAAGCGGAACCTTCCTGCTCTCCTATGTCGGCATCAGCGTTATCAGTGCTATGCTTGTCACCAGACAAAGGGGCTTCCTGTTCGGTGTTGTCACCGTCCGTGGGCAAAACCTTCACGGACATCTTGGACTCCGGCACCATCTCGCTGTTATCCCTAGGTGTTGTTTCGGCCACAAGCTGAATTTCCTTCGGAAGACATGTCAAGAATGTCGGTGGATGGGCTTGTGATTGAACCTGGCAATGCTGTGATTGGGAAAGACATTGTGATTGGGAATACGACTGAGAACCGGATGTGTCGGAATTGGGTACTAAAATTCGAGCTGGGCCATGGTTGGTAGGATCTGGTCGTAGAACGGGGAGTCCTGGATGGGGGACCTTTCGCTGAACGTTCTTCCAGATTTCCACGGGAACCGGGAAAGAGGACGGCGGAGGAACTAAAGATGGGCTTGGTGGGAGTGGTGACGACCGGGGAGGTTGCGAACGGACGGGAGAACTGCGAGGGGGCGGGGAGGAACGAGGTAGCGGCAAGTGCTTGATACGCTGCGCAGGCGTCGGCGGCGGAGAGGAGCTCTCCAAAGCGATGGTAATATTCATCTTGTGTGCCTCTGTATCCAAAAGTGGATGCGAAACAGTAGGCAAGACATGTGATTCATGCTGTTGGAGTTCATTCCTAGAAACAACAGTCGTAACCTGACCTGCAGCAACCGGACTGCCCTTGATTGATGGCGACCACTCTGTCGGTGTTCCTTGCCGTTGTAAGGCTGAGGAAGGCGTGCAGCATACTGATGTGGGGCGCGGTGAGGGCTTTCGGTTTTCGAGCCGAATTGTTGTGTCGGAAAGTGGTTCGGCGAGCGAATCACTAGACCCCGTCACTGTGTATGAGGGGTCAAACCGTGAGTTGTCTTATATAGGGATGATGCACTCACCTGGTCGTCCCTCTGCGGCTGGTTTGGTGAAGAACATCAATGGATCAAGCTCTATTTTCTGATGACTGAAGTGAATATATAACGAAAATGCAAGCACAAACGACACACCCGCCAAAGTTTGGTATATGTACGCCTGTGTTTATAAGGTCGTTCGGGTTCGAATTTCACATCATCTTTAGCATCTCGAGTTGGCGGACGTCGAGACTCTGGTGCGTAGAGTGAAAACGGAGGGGGAGGGGGAGGAGACGGGGGGAGATTTTTATTCTGCGCTTGTTCTCGCTGCTTTCGCAGCTTCAGGATGTTTCTAACCAGCATTAAACCATGGCGCTGAATGTATGCGCGAACTTACCCACCCCCACCGTCCTGACGAAGACCCAGAACCCATTCATTCATTTTATCATCCAACTCGAGATCACGGGGGTTCCCAAACAAGTGCCCGCCTATACCTACACTGGAAACATAGTCTATTTCGAGCGATATGTGGGACGCTGGTGTATTTCCGCGTGCAGTTGTGCCGAGAGGGCGAGGAGAGAAGATAGGACGATAACTGCCGATAAACACAAGAAAAAAGCGCGAATCAATGATGCTACGTCCATGTCTTCTGCTCCGGGCATTGAGAGAAGAGATGCAGGGGAGATGGTGTTCAACTGACTTTTTGTACTCGTCTATCGCGTCTTTTGAGAGGCGGACGGAGATTCTGTAGTCCTTGTCGGATACCCACGCCCAAACGTAACTGTTTTCTTGATAAGTGAGGAACTGGAAAGAAACAGTGAGAAGTGGACCGCAGATGGAAGAGAGGCGTACGTCTGTGAGCTGCACTCTTTTCTTGGTCTTGGTGACTGGTGCATTGTAGAGCTGCGCGCCATACGTTTCTGCGATGCCGATGAGATAGTCGTGGATCCACGGGGCCGACATGGACTCGGACATGGCGGTCGAAAGATGGACTTTGCTCCTGTCAATGTATACGCGCTTCGTCACGCACGTGACTAAGACGCGCTATGGTTCGACTCGGCTAACACAAACCCCACCCAATGTCTCGACGAAAACCAGCCCCGACCGACCAAATCGTCGTCGACGGCGACGGCGACGACACGGAACGCCATTCTCAGTACAGGTGTTTTTATTCTGCCATTGCTATGCGCGGCCGCTGACTCGCTTGGCAGCTTAATGGACGACCAACAAGCCCACCAGAGACAGCCTCCGGAGCGATATCAACCAGGCCAACTCTTGCCTACTATCATGACGGGTGAAACCCTCGACCTCGAAGACCCTCCTTCGCCTACTCACGACCACGATCCGTTCACCGACCCTCGCTCGCGACCCAATTCACTCTACACCGACAATTCGGACACGCGCCCCCTCTCTCAGTACAGTCAAACTTCCAACCGTTTCCTCCCCCAGCCTCCAGCGAGCGTCCCGGCCCATGTTGTTGGCACTCCATTTAGTTCTACAACGACTGTATACGCACATGGCCTCTCGGCGCCATACAATGGTTCCGTTGATCACTTTCAGCATGATACAGAGGCATTTGCTTCCGGCGTATATCCCCGTCAATCCTACCATCCACCACGGTCACGTTCCCCGACTCCTTTCGGCGACGATGAAGACTATAGACTCGACGAGAATAACGTTGCGCAATACACTGGGTACTCTAAACACCACGATCCAAATTACGTCTCCGAGAAATTCGAAGATGACGAATATAATGACGGATATGACATATCGCAGTATGCAGACGTCCCGGACGACGAGCTCGACTTCCGGGAGAGTGAAAGGACGCCGTCCTTGTCCACTTCCATCGAATCCGAGACGCCAATCGCGACCATGCACTTCGGACCTGCCCCCATCGGTCGGGTCCGGCGTAGACTTAAAAAGAAACGCGTCCAGCTCACCAACGGTAATCTAGTCGTCGATCTCAGCGTCCCGCCAAAGCTCGTCTTGCCTTATCGTGGAGAACAGGAAATGACGAAAACGAGGTATACTGCTGTTACTTGCGACCCCGATGATTTCGAAAAGGAAAAGTTCTTCCTCCGACAGAACGAGAGTGGGCGTACTACCGAATTATTTATTGTTATCACTATGTATAATGTGCGTCTTGCGCTTCGAGTTATTTTTTTCAGCACGCTGACAGCAAACTCATTCAGGAAGACGAGGTCTTGTTCTGCAGGACCATGTATGGTGTGATGCGGAATATTGCACATCTCTGTTCCCGTAAAAACTCACAAACCTGGGGCCCGGACGCGTGGAAGAAGGTATGTTCTTTACGAATGCTCATTTGTCTTCTCAGGCTGATCTTATACTGTAGGTCGTAGTCTGCATCGTCGCAGATGGGCGAAAGAAGGTTCATCCACGCGTCCTTGATTGTCTAACTCTACTAGGTGTCTATCAACCCGGCGACCATATGAAAAACGCCGTAAACAACAAGGAAGTGACTGCCCATCTATTTGAATATACGACCTCCTTTGCTCTGGATCCCAATATTCAATTCAAGTATCCAGATAAGGGAATCGTACCCACGCAAATCATTTTCTGCATGAAGGAAAAAAACCAGAAGAAGATAAACAGCCACAGATGGTTCTTTAATGCGTTTGCGCCAATGTTGCAAGTAGGTGGAATAAAGAATCTATACAAAGATTGGACTAACCTGCATATCGTAGCCAAACGTATGCGTATTGTTAGACGTTGGTACCCGCCCGGGAAACAACAGCATTTATCGACTGTGGAAGACGTTTGACGTCAATTCAAATGTCGGTGGCGCTTGTGGCGAGGTCGCGGTATACAAGGGCAAGAACTGGAAATATCTCCTGAACCCGCTGGGTATGGCTTTTGCGATTCCCCTCCTTGTGCTAATCCTTGCAAAGTCGCCGCACAAAACTTTGAATACAAATTGAGCAACATCTTAGACAAGCCCACTGAGAGTATGTTTGGGTACATTAGCGTTTTGGTAAACATGTTTTGTCCACGTGGAAAACAAAGATTCACTTGCGTATAGCCTGGTGCATTTTCTGCTTACAGGTATGTGCATGCGGTATCGAGTGTCATTA
This sequence comes from Tubosaeta aff. heterosetosa, assembly GCA_038094375.1. Taxonomy (NCBI): domain Eukaryota; kingdom Fungi; phylum Basidiomycota; class Agaricomycetes; order Boletales; family Boletaceae; genus Tubosaeta; species Tubosaeta aff. heterosetosa. The sequence goes on from JBBPUC010000013.1 coordinate 7,165, forward strand.
CCTTTGCTGATACGTACAGGTACATTGCTCTACAGAATGACAAGGACGGGCGAGGTCCGCTAGCTTCGTACTTCAAGGGCGAAGTCCTTCATGGCAGTGATACAGATATTTTTACGTCAAACATGTGTAAGTAGCTCATACTACTATGTCGCTCGCCCACTGATGAGGAGACAGATTTGGCGGAGGATGTGAGCGATTTGCAATGTGTGCAGTTCGTAAACTCATCGCCTGTAGCGTATACTTTGTTTCGAGCTGATAGCCAAATCCAACTCTAGCTGGTACGGGCCTCTCAATACTCCCGAAATCAATTCATTTTTTTCTCAGGGTGCTAAAATATGTCAAGGGGGCCATCGGCGAGACTGACGTTCCCGAATCGCTCCCAGAGTTTATATCTCAGCGTCGGCGGTGGTTGAATGGATCCTTTTTCGCCGCAGTCTATGCTATCGCGCATGTCGGCCAGATCATGCGTAGTGGACATAGTCCATCGCGAAAGGTAACACTACTTATGGAGACGGTTTACAACTGCATCAACATGGTGTTCACGTGGTTTGGGATCGTAAGTTCCTGTTGGCCTCGCGTTGTAATGCTGAACGGGACTTGTTAGGGAAACTTTTATCTCTTCTTTGTAGGTAACTGAGGTTGATGACGCAGTTCGGACTGACGCAATACAAAACAGGTTGTGCTCAGTTCATCCCTGGAGAATAAATCTTTCGGATTGACGAATATCCAATATTTCAATGCAATAGTGCAAGTACGTCACGTTGCCCTTCCGACAAGCTATGTGTTGACGAACCAAGTATTTCTTGGCCTCAATTATCGTCTCCTGTTTCGTCATGTCAATGGGGAACAAGCCAAGAGCGTATGTTTGAGTTTGCTTCAAAGTTACACATACTAAAACCGTATCAGTGCCCATCTGAAATACAAACTAGCGTCCATCTTTCTAGCGGTCTTGATGGTGTACCTTATCATCGCATCTGTGCTCTGTGGAATAGCGGTTGCCTCTCAGGCGGGAGGAAGCGTCGCGCTGCTGAGCGTGATCGTGACATACGGAGGTAGTTTCTGATCATTGATACGGCGGCCTACTGATTTGAACACGAATGTAGTCTATCTCCTGAGCAGCCTACTCGCGTTCGATCCGTGGCACCTCTTGACAAGCTTTGTGCAATATCTGTTGCTGAGTCCAACATACATATGCATCCTGAGCATGTGAGACGCTCCACCTCCTCAAAAATACCCAACTGATGCATGTATGTCAGATATGCCTTTTCAAACCTCAACGACGTTTGTCCTTCCGTCCATCCACCCTGCTCTCACGCACATTCTTTTGCACTAGATATCCTGGGGGACGAAACAAGATGCGGTCCCGAGCGCCGATCTTGGAGCTGCCGTGCAAGACTCGTATTCTCAGGTAGACATCAAGATGCTCGCCGAGGCGGCGGACGTGAACGGGATCTACGAGGAAGCCCTCGACGCTCTCCGCACAGCCAAGTTTGCCGACGTGGCGGCCCAAGCCAAGTCCAAGGGGCAAAAGCCAAAAGCCAAGGCCATGACAGACCGTGAAAAGGAGCAAGCGGCGATGGACTATTATGCCAACGTGAGGACCAACGTGTTGTTAACGTGGGTGCTGTCCAATGTGCGTGTCGGATGTGCTTTTGGGGGTGTTGGGTACTCAAGACTGCTGCAGGGCGTGCTGTTGCTGTTGATTCTGTCAGGTGCGGATTCTTCGAATACATTTGCCTCGGACGCGGGTGTGTCGCGGACCAAGGGATACTTGATATTCATTCTAGCGTTTGCTGCGATCACCAACTTTGTGGTGAGCATACACACTTCTTGGATCGCAAAGTATAGACTGACGATGATACGAAGCGCTTGGGAGGGTCGACGTTATACCTTTTGACGAGGATCTTTACGCAGTAATACAATGGACAGTACTATCTACCTAGACAATGTAGGATAGACATATACGCAGAGTCGATGCGAGCCGTAGCCAGAGTGCATACTAGCCCAGGATCTCGTATGGTCGAATGCGTGGAATTCAAGCAAAAAGGTAGTCATAAAATGAGCCTTTATTCGTCAGCACTTTGTTGTCATGTTTAACTTTCCTCTTCCTCGCACCCACCTTGCGAGCGGTAAACCGATGCGGCGATCTACGTACCGGGGACGGAGAAGACGTAGAGCGTGGATACAACGCGCGCAAGCGATCCCGGTCTGGGCGGGCGCGATTCTCTTGTTCCGTAGGTAAACGAGACGGCGTCAGGGTCGTGTCCGCCATCGCAAAGTCGTCGTCATCGCGCAGGTCCTGCGCAGACAGGGAGAGGGACCCCAAGGACGCTGCGAACCCGCGTTCGTCGTGGTCACTGTCCGCGTCGATGGCAAAGTCGGAGCCACCGACGACGGACCAGGAAGCGGGCGAGGACGATCGGGACTCTTGAATGTCGGAGAGCGAATGGGTGTCGGGGGCCGAGTCGGACGCGTCAGAAGCGTCCGTCGTGTTGAAATCGGAGACGCTGGCGTCCGAGACGTGGAAATCGGAGGCGTCGGTCGCAGGAGGGGTATCCAGCCTCTGGGAAGCGGGTGCACGCGGATCTGGGCGGGTCACGTTGGGGCGGAGGAGATACGTGAGGCGATGGCCGTCAGCGTCCTTGCCTGAGGAGGGTGTCAGTGCGTGAGGAAGGGGTGTGGCGGGGGCGTACTGAAGCTGACGACGCCGTACCACCTGGCGACGCAGTGGACGACGTAGCGTTCGAAAGCGCCGTCGGTGTGGTCGGGTTCGACGGTCCAGACAAGCCTCCCGGCTTCCCGGGAGAGTTCTCTAATGTCGTCTCTGCCGCCAACTGGGTCTCCAGGAAAGTGGAGGATGCCCTTTGCCTGGTCCGGATTGAGGTAGGTTCCGCCTTGGAGCCATGCTGAAAGATGGGACTCGATGGCGTTCACGAGGGGAGCAGAAGGGCGGGCGCGGAGGGTGCGGCGTACGCCACGCAGGGAGAGGGAGAAGAGGCCGGCGGAGGAGGTGGATGGGAGGGTAGGAGGAGGGCGAGCGGATGGAAGGAGAAGCGTGCGGGGAAGGTAGTTTGGGAGGGGATGGGGAAATGTAGTGAGAGGGATTTGGAGCGGATGTGCGACATCGACGCCGGTGGGGATGGCAACGTGCGGGTTGTGCGCGAACTTGGCTGGGTCTGGTTAGTCTGGATCCAGCGAGCAAACGCAGGGAGCACCGTTCTCGCGCCGTCTGACCCAGCGCTTTCCTTCCGGTTCTGCTCTCTCTTTCTTGGCCTTGCACTGGTGAATGGGTTCTTCTGGGGCGATATGGAGATGGGCGAAGCGATCTGAGAGCGCTGCATTGCGGAGGACCGCAGGAAACGACAACGGAATGGGGTCATCGGCAGCCATGACGGTTGGTCGGTTCGAGTCCGTTATTCGCTTACTGGAGCAATAAGTTTTAATCAGTTTATGCCCGCACTCGTAGCATCGATTCTCCTCCTCTGACGACAGCTATTGAGCCATGTTCACTCGTTTCCCTGCTCTTCTCACCGCCACGATTGCCGCCCTCACTATAGTCGCTGTGTCAAGCCCACTCGACGGTGCTACCTGTGCGTGCCTCCCAGGTACCGGAAAGTTGTCTTGTTGCCGTAGAGGCCTAGTATGTACTGCTGGGATCTTGTCCTGTCTGTTGACGACCATTGTGTGACCCTCAGGCGTCGTGTGTCTTGTGGACCGCCGACTTTCGATGTGGCACGAACCCTTCGTGCTGCATGTATGTGAGTTGACACTGAGGAAGACGAGTGGTAGCACTAAAGGATACCTACGAAAGGAAAACGGGATTGCGGTTCATTGCAGAGCCCATCAATATTGATGCGCTCCTCTTCGTGTTGAGGGTCGTTATATTATGCATTGACAGTACTACAACATTGGAGTGAGTCAGAGCATCCGCTGTGGGGCGTGAACGAGAACTGCAACGCCATATGAATTGTGTTGTGAATCCGTCAACATGACCGTCTACAGCCTCTACATCTTCGACAGGTGAGCTCAACCCCCCGCGCCGTCTTCTGACCCCAACCACGTCAGACACTGCGCCTGCGTCTACTACCAAGACTGGCACAGAACCCGCCCCATCAAGCCCGCCGTCCCAGGCGGCATCCCCGTCGCCGTCTCCCGCGCCGTCGCACCCCCCGCCCCCGACACCTCCACACCGTCCAGCACGGTGACCAGCCCGCGCAACACCCTCTCGTCCTCCACCGGCGTCGTCGTCGCCATCGGCCAAGACCCCGCTGCGCCCCCGCCTGATCCCCAGCGATCGAACACACTCCCATTTGACGAGGAAGCCAAGCTCGTGTACGGCGTCGTCCTCTCCTTGCGCAACATGATCAAGAAGCTCTCTACGAGGTGCGCGTACCATCCTGCGCCCAGTGCACCGACTCACTCTTTGATAGAGACGAGCAGTTTACGAGCTACCGCACCTCGGCGTACAGATTGCACTTGTACGAAACTTTGTCGGGTTACAAGTTTGTCTGTCTCAGCGATCCGGCTACGGACGGTCTCCGCTTCGTCCTCAGGCAAATCTATAGCGGTCCCTTTGTGGACTTCGTCGTCCGCAATCCGCTCGTGCCCATGGATGCGCGTGAGCAGGGCATCGACAATGATTACTTTCGTGCGAGCGTCGATCGCTTGATGCGCAGCCTGTCCGTGTTTGCATGAGACGTGGAGGGTATGATCCATGTATACTACAGTGACATGATGTGGTGCGTGGGGGTCATCAACTCGACGTGGTCTTGTCTCGCTGTTCCAGTTGCTTTCGGAGCACGTTCATCAGCGACATCTTCATCTCCTTTTCCTGCTTGCTCTCCCCCTTCTCTCCATCTCCCTCTTCGCCGTCTCCAGCCACCGCTTCGTCAAGCGCTAGCTTCGTTTCCCCCAGCCGCAACATGTCTTCTTCGATTGTCCCTCGCATTATCAGCTTCACCACTTCAACGTCTCGCTTCTGCCCTATCCGATATGCACGATCTTGCGCTTGCCGATCATTGTGAGGGTTGAAATCCTGATCAAACCTTGGGGAAAAAAACATGTTAGAGACATAATGTGACTAGCCCCTCGACTTACATGATCACGACACTGGCCGCCGTCAGATTAATTCCCATACCCCCAGCTTTTGTAGAGAGCAGGAAAACAGGAATAGACATGTCCTCTGTGAACTCGTCGACCAGGGATTGCCGGACATCCACAGCGGTCGAACCAGTGAGCAGTAGATATTTGATATTCTTTTGCTTCAGTATCGCTTGCAGGATATCAAGAATTTGAGTAAACTGGGTTATGCATCCTGTCAAGGATCGTTCTGTGCGAATGGGATCACTTGCCTGGGAGAATATCAGGACCTTGCGCTTTTGCTGGGCGTAGTCCTCGAGAAGCCGTAATAGTACAGTCACTTTGCCAGCATCGAGGAGACACTTTTCATTCTGAAGATACTTGCGCGTCGACTTGTCGCCAGTCAGTGTCCGATCAGGGTCACGACAGACATGCACACCTTGTAGCCATGGCAGAAAAACTGCAACTCCGCATCCGTCATCACTTCCATGTCCTCCTTGACATACTGAAACACAGCCCCACGTTTCCTGAAATCGGGTTCTTTCAGTAATGCCTTGGTGACCGACGTCAACGTCTGATCCGTATACAACTTTCTAAATAGCATCGGATGCAACGCTGCCTTTCGCAATTCCATGAGCACGTTGGCGCTGTTCTCGGCGTACTTGTCTTTGGGTCGCGCAGTCTTGATAGCCTTTTTCTTCCCAGGCTCAATAGTTACGTTAGGGGTCGAAGTGCCCGACGTGCTGGGGGTATTGGACTCCACGTCTAGGATAGTCTTTCTAGATCGTTGTAGCGCATCGTTGTAGATCGATCTCTGCAGTGAGTTCATTTCACACCATTCTATTCGCTCTGTCTTCTGAGGAAGGTCCTTGAGCACCTGCAAAAGAGTGAGTGACACAGACATGCTCGAGGTCTCAAACACGCACTTGGTCTTTCCGTCGCCGAAGGACAAACGGTGTCATCATCTTCTTTGCCCGCGATATTCGCTCCTGTGAAAGCAAAGCGACCTTGGCGTCGCCTTTTGTTTTGAAAATCGCCCGCAACGAATCCATAGTCTCCCCGAGCAAATTTGGAAGAATAAAGTTGAGCAACGACTGTTGGAATGTCGGAAATCTACCTCTTCACGACGGCGAGTAAACGTACCACAAGCTCTTGTAGATTGTTTTGCAGTGGTGTGCCGGTTAGAAGAAGCCGCCATCTAGCATCAAACTTCAAAAGGGCTTGGTAGCGTTGAGATTGAAAATTCTTCAGCACATGACCCTCGTCAAAAACAATGCACTACAGTCTGTGTGAACGAGTGTTCATTCCAGCAATTTCAGGGGCTTACATCCCACTCTATCCGTCGGAAGAACTTGCGGTCCTTTTCATCACCCTGCGCCAGGTTGTACGTCGTGATGAGCACTTCCCAACCAGTGTCCTTGCCACGGCGACGCTGAGTGTCAATGAGGGTTTGACGCAGGGTTGGCCGATCGTCTTTGCCAGCATAGTATGTCTGGATCGATATCGACGGTACGAAGCGCGCAAATTCTCTACACCAATTTTCTAGCGTCGACGACCTGTAGGGTGGGTTGTGGGTCATTAGACACGTGGTTGTGCGTAAAAGACATACGGCACTACGACGAGGTGTGGTCCAACGTTTCCTCGTTCCTTTAGGTGAGCAAAAAAGCTTATGACCTGAATGGTTTTCCCAAGTCCTGGCGTAAAGATTTAGCCAAATGTTATCATGGGCAGGCTGACACTCACCCATTTCGTCCGCAAGTATGCAACTGTACTCTCTTCTATAGAGCAGGTATAACCAATTGATGCCCAACAACTGATAGTCCTTTAACATCACTTCTGGGTTCAACATCGCTGGTTGCTTTGCGAAATAATCTTTGGTTGCCGACTTGACCGACTTGAGGTTCAATGAACCATCCTCTACCTCGTCGGATACAATGGATGCGTTTTTCGACGCATCCTCTTTCCCCTTGCCCTTGTTGCTGATGCTGTCTGTGGACCAAGACGCGATGGCCGCGCGTAGGCTGGCGCCTATACGCTCGCATTTCTCGAGAACGTTGTCAACCGCACCGTAACCCCCAAGTACCCTTTGACAGTCTTCGAATAGCCGAGGACTGATGCCGGCGGGACCTGCCTTCTTCTTGCCCTGGCTCAACTTTGTGTTGACATCATCTACAGAGACAAACGGTCGAAGGGATACAATCTTGTCGGCTTGCTCTGAACTACAGCCTGACACCGGGTGAGTAGATGCAAGGTAGTATTCCGCGAACCTTACCAGTGAGCTCTTGCAACCCATCCGTATTTGCCGTGTTGAGGAAATCCAACGCTCCTCGTTCAGTGCTATTCACAGGTGACCGGGAGCGGCTCCCTTCATCCTCACTCTCTGATGGATCCGAATCGGACAAGACAACTTTATTGATACGTCTCCGTCGCGGAACGACAAGCGGGGTCGACGGCGATGTTGGCGATGCGACCATGGGGACGGACGAAGAAGAAACAGCGGATGCCGGGGTAGCCTGGGTGGTATCCAGCACAGTTCTGTTGGCATAAATGGAAGACTTTTTCGCCTTTTCCCTCAGCGCTGCACGACTAGCTTTCGTTGCCTCGTCGACCTCGGCGACCCTGCCCGTCTCCGTGGGCGGATCCGAGGCGACACTGTGCTTGGGCGACTTGGACTCGGTAGTGGGTGGGGGAGGCTGCCATAGCGGGTCGTCCAAGAGACTGGTCGCTTTCCGCTCATCACCGCCCGCCTGCGTCCATGCGGCCTGTACGACGTGAATATCACGTATAATATAGGACAGCCTGAACTTGGCGAACGCATCCTTATTTTGTGCCGCGTCCCGGGACGCCGTGGAGTCTGAAGACCCAGGACGCTGGCCCCGGAGTATGCGTGACGGACCGGTGGTCGGCGGTTCGAGGGACTGTCGGATATCCGGCATCGAGTCTTCAGAGGACGTTGATATGCCGCCCAGGCTGACGTTGGCTTTGCGGCGTTGTCCCATACGTTGGATCTCCGGGGAGTCAGGGGTATTCGGTACGGGGAAGGTGGTGGAGGGACCGCCGCGGTTGAGACGCTTTCTGGGAGGGCCGTCGTCGGCGTAGCCATCCACCTCGGACAGCCTGCGCACGTCTCCGCCATGACTGCGCGTGAACGACGCGTAAACTGCCCGGCCGCCATTGACAAACCCACTCGAGGTTAAAAGCGGATCCTGTTGGTGCGGGTGGGCTGGCTGGCTCCACGGACTGGGATGACTTGGCCCCGTAAACGGCAGTACGTCGTGTGTATTCAGCGGTTGGTGAGCGGGATATGGATGAGGTTGAAGTTCTGGGGCAATAGGACTAGAGTTTGGGACAAGAATGGTTGCAGAGGGTGTCGAGGGTGGCTGGTAACGATTTGGGGCCGACGCATCCCTGGACTGAGGCGGCGGAGCGTTGAAGAGAAGAGCTGGGTCGTTTGCTGCAAGAGGTGGTGAGGAATCGGAGTCAAAGGTATCCTGACGTGTCGTCTTGCGGAATCTTAGTCTATCAAGGGCAACCTTCTGGGCGCCTCGTAAGAAAACAAGAAAAAGCATGGATTCCTTGCAGACTAACTCTATTGGACTCAATGTCATCTTCCATGGAGAAAAAGAAATGTGGGCAAGAGGTACGAGGCAAGGGGAAAGACCAACAACACCGCCCGTGTGTGGTGAGAGACAAGGGAGACAGACGGGCCAAGACTTGCTGCACTCAAGCCGTCGGAGAGTCAAAGCATGTGGCAAAAGAAAAACTATATTTCTCTATCTACGACACACAGAGAATAAGCGCGGTACACAGGGCCGTGGTGAACCATGGGATAGACCAGTGAATATCGACCAAGCTTTGTGAGCAGGAGACATTTCTAGCGTTCGTACATTCGACAGACAGATGTGCTCGCGCGACGATAGAGACCGGCCAGTGCGGGGATGCGAGAAACGGGCGACATGGAGAACCAAAGAACCGTACCGCGATCCATGTCGATGTAGGACATACACCGTCATAATGTGATCGTGCGAGTAATCGGACGAGGGAGGTGAGCGGGATAACAGGGATGGACAATATCCGTAACAGCGTCGCTACACAGGCAACGAAAAGACATTAATCCGGGAGTTCAGCCAGTAGAGCGCAACTCACGGTACACCTCGGGTGGACAACAAGCGAAGAAGACGTTACTCTTCCAAAGGGTCATGCAAATACATTCACTGAACGTCCGACGAAATATCAAATGTTGTTGAAAGGAGATGTAACACGCAAGACTCGAAGTTTGTGCGACAAATAAACAGATTCTGTCAGGCCTAGTAATTCTCTGGACACTAAAACTGCAGACGCACCTGCATATTGTAAATGAAAAGCCAGTTTGCAGATTAGTAGTATTCCGAAAAGAGACTGAGATTGAAGGGAGTAGACAGGACCAAGTGCACTCATGTGTAATGATCATCTTGTACCGTCCAAAAGTTGGGCGGCTAAAAGTCAATAGTGACTGATGGTCTCAAAAAGACCGCAGTCCGTAAAGTCATATATGGTGAGAAATAGCGTGAAAATGCGGAACATCTCCACTTGGAGATTTTCAGAAGCGAATAAATTTTCGCGCACCAATCTCGAGAGTCGTTGTTGATCAAAGGATCTCCTAAGCCATGGAAAATACCAATGTCAGGCATCAAGGCAGAAAAATGGAAACTTTCAGCCCGAAAAAATGAATGTAATATTCGCGGGGAGAACAAAGGCGTCTAAACGACGTGTGTCCTAGAAGCACACTGCAACGTCGGCATGAGGGACCGGCCTTGAGAGACGGCCATACCGCGCTGATTGAGGCAAAAAGAGATCCGATGGTATAATTGAAGTCGGTAAGGACCTGAGTTGGCTGAGGGGAAACGAGATGGTGGTGGTTCAGGTTCAAGAGAGGTGTGACAAATTTGCGCAGCCAGGCACTTGCCGTGAGCAGCCTCGAAATAGCAGGCTGGCGTGTCCCCCTCCTTCATTGACATGCTCTCGTTCGCAGACACCCTCCTACTTATCGGATCGCTGGCAATCTCCCTGGCGATCCTGGTACCACTCACAGGTGCCCTCGTCAGGTTCAGAGCTCACTACAACCCAAAGGGTCTCCAACTTGACCCAGATGGCGGTGTGCAACCACACACTGGCCCAGTTATCACTTCCTTCGTTGCCATGCTGGTGAGAGTCTACAAAATCGAGGTATGTTTCCCACTCGGCTTTGATATATGATCATCTCAGAATCCGAAACATTTAGGGATGGCCAGGCTTGTACAAGGGACTCAGTTCGTCTCCTTCTTAGTGAACCCGAGAAGCCACTGACGTGAAACAGTGCCAACGGTCTTGTCAACCTCGATCGTCACTATATTTCTATTGCTTTTCTTGAGCGACAGTAACCTCCGCCATGGAACGTATAGCACCCCGTCCACCGGTGTTTTAGGGACTTTGGCGTACAGCCTGTTTGCCATGCTGATTTCTTTGCCGGAAACGGTTATAACGGACAGGTGAGAGGTCCTTGTAGATTTTGACTCTGGACGTCAGAGACTCATGATGTGGCAGGGCAATTACCACGCCCCACAAGCTTCCCTACTTTAATGCCATCTACTCCCTCCGCGTTCTCTTGACACCCACAGAACGTCGACGTCCGTGGATCCTGTATCTGACGCCTGGCCTTCTTGCAGCACAGGTCTCACATATTGCATACATCGTTCTCGGTTTGAGGACAGTCCGGCATCTACTTCTTCCTGAGCTCGCTCAACCTGGCCTGCAATCCAGGGAGAACATCCCTGTTGTTAGACTGGTCATCTATTTCATTCTAGCGCTGGCCAGCACAATCGTCCTCACACCTCTTGAAGTCATTTCCATTAGGCTTGCTATACAGCGAAATCATGCTGCACCCGAGTTCAACTCTATTGCACAGGAGGAGTCTGGCGATGCAGAGGAAACAGTCGAATATGCTGGAGTAGACGAGGACGTTATTGGGTACGCTTTCAAGGTTCAGTCGAGATCCAACACTGAACTTGAATTTCGCAGTCTGAGAACCGAGCGGGAGCCTTATATTGGTCTCGTTGACTGTGCTAAAAGGATCATCGATGAAGAGGGCTGGGGTGCCTTGTATCGTGCCTGGTGGTTGACTATGTTGGGCTGCCTTACTGGTGCATTCACTTGATAGGTATTGCCGCAATCTGGCTGCAGATGTAGTTTTCTGTTCATAGTTCTGTGAAATAGAGGCATATACAGACTGGGAAGACACATGGACAAGCTCCCGACTACAGCACTGGGCGTTCCCAGCGGACGAGTGCTATTAGAAGCGATGAGCGATGAATGGTGTTTCCTCCATGTGCCTTACCCCATGGCTAACGGCGAGTCTGACTCCATCAGCCCCCTGAGACAGGGCAGATCACGGCGACCTCTTCTCCCCCATGCAAACCAACCGAGGGCACGTCAAGCTCGGGTATCATCTCGGCATTCACGCTCCACTGGCTTGTTTCCAGGACCTTGTCCAAGCCGGTGTTGGGGTGCAGCGAGACAAGGAGAGCAGCGAGAGACGCGAGGGGGAATGGTTTGGGTGCTTTTGGGAGAGCGACGGATTGTTCAAAGAGACCAGTCGTTGTGGATGCGGCCGCAAAGTAGAGGAGGGTAATGCAAGATGACATCCTGATCATCGAACTGGTCTGGTCGCCAGACTATTGATGAACCCACACTGCCTCATAACGTATCACCACACAGCCAGTATACTAGGAATGCGATAAATAGTCTGATCGAGACAGCCAATGATCATCAACACTTTGCTTTGCGGCGCAGGTTCGTCTTTGGCGCTTGCATCTGTCGTCGCTGACCTGACTGATAGACCATGACTGCCCCCCACGTTGTGCTTTGGGGTGTGCCAAAGAAGGTCGACCATCCAAGCACCTCTGGCTTTTGCCAGAAACTTGAGACATTTCTCAGATACAGCAAGATTTCATACGAGCTCCGGGAAACATATCCTTACAAGGCGCCCAAGGGCAAAGTGCCCTATGCGGAGATTACCCACGATGGTCGTACAGTCACAGTTCCCGATTCGCACTTCATTATTCAGTACTTGGTGGAGAATGGTCTCATCAAGGACCCCGATGAACTAGCGGGCCTAACAAAAGCCCAGAAAGCCGAGTCCAGGGCGTTCCAAGCGTACGTCGAGGAATTGTTGTATTCTGCCATCGTATACGACAGATGGTACATCGACGAAAACTACGCGATAACCACAGAGGAGACGTTTGGTGAAATCCCGCCTCTCTTGCGGCGGCCCGTCTCGTGGTATTTCAGACGGAGGGTCACTGGGGTGTTGTACTCTGCCGGGATGGGGCGTCACTCTTCAGAGGAGGTGCATCGTTTGCAAAAGGAGGCGTTCGAAGCGCTTGAGGTCAAGTACACTGGACACGAGTACCTTCATGCTGGCGAGCTTCCGTCAAGGATCGACTTGACGGTGTATGGCTTCCTCGCCAACATCCTGTCTGCGGATGCAAACCCGTATTTTGTGGACCTTGTTCTGAAGAGCACGGTAATGAAGGGATTCGTGAGGGAGATGACGACCTCATTGTTCCCAGAATACGAAAAGTTGCTAGCAAAGGTTGAGTAGTACTCTAGTAATACAAGCGGTGCGCCACTGGCCCACGCGACTGGCTTGCGATCTCACGTGACATCCTCTCGTGACTCGACGTTTGTGGTGAATTGTGCCCCTATGTCCCACCCTTCTTTCCTTCCCAATGCCGCCTGGAACACCCTACCACTCGTTTGCGCTTCCTTACCCCATCCGTGTAGACAACTTTACAGACACGCTTGATGATTTACCTCCGCCATACAATAGACCGCCCCTTCATCTTTTGACACACACCCACGCTGACCACCTCAACGGCCTCGCGTCAAAATCGTTTGCGTACCGCGTCGTATGCTCGCCCGACACTAAGGAAATGTTGCTGCGTCACGAAGTTTACGCAGAGCGCTCCTTGCACGACCATCGGTATCGCCCGGAGAAGAAAAAGACATTTGGACATTTGAAGGTTGACCCGCTCCTAATGCCCAGCGGCCAGAAATTCTTCGCGGGATCGAGGGATCTTCTGGTATGCAATTATTTCTTGTCGAAACTGTAGCTTCGACGTATGTTGGCAGTACGCGATACCGCTCAATACACCCACCGACTTTGAGCTCTCCGACAGCGAGACGGTGACGATTACCCTAATTGATGCAAATCACTGCTCTGGTTCCGTAATGTTTGGTCCAGCCACTTTGATCCGCGTGTTTCCGTTGATTTCTTCTGAATAGGTTCCTGATTGAAGGGCCGCGTGGAACCGTCCTTCACACTGGCGATTTCAGAGCTGAACAATGGTTTCTGTCTTCCATTCAACATAATCACTTTCTTCAGCCATATCTAGCTAATTCCTCAGGCGACCTACAAATATATGTCGCCCGAAAGGAGGGTACGCTTGCAGAAGCCACAGGTCTCGTAAAAACACTCGAGGCAATCTATCTAGACACTGCCTGTTTACTCTCCGATATCGTCATTCCAAGCAAGGTTTGTCTGCCCTTTTTCGTTATTTTTTCACTCTTTGAATACCTTATGGTTCAATAGGAGCGCGCAGCCCACGGAATCACAGAACTTATCGCTTTATTCCCGTCAAGCACGTATTTTTTTATTAACGCGTGGACTTGGGGCTACGAAGACATTCTTAAAGCTATCGCGCATGCATTTCATTGCCAGGTACTCAGTCCGTTCATTTTAAAAACTCGCCCCATAGTATATGCAACCATTTTTCATAAAACTACCCGCATATATGCGCTAATTACTATTCCCCTCAGATTCATCTTGACCGATACAAATATTCGATTTATTCTCATGGTTCAGATCCATTTTTGCGTGCCCTTGGCACGCGCGACACATCTTCCACTAGATTTCACGCTTGTGAACGGTTTGATCGTTGTTCCTTTGTGGATGTTCCTCCCTATGACTGTGGGGTTAAAGGTGCCGTAGCCCCACTTAGCAAAGAAGGCAAGAAAGTCGTTTACGTGAATGCCGTAAACATGAGTTGCGCTCGCTGGGACGCCTACCAAGCTAACATCAGGCTGCGGGTCATGAGAGGCGAGAATGTTGACTCTTTGGTAAGTCAGGGTGACACTGAATGCCCATCGCTACTGATCATGAACATTTTGTTCCCACCGGAAGCTCGTGCCGTTGTCCCGCCATTCACCCCTTCCCGAACTGATGAACTTTGTGACTCTTTTCCGGCCTCTTCGTGTTGTCCCGAACACCCTCGACCCTTCACTCAGTGGTATGGACTGGGGTGTCATGTCCAAGATGTTTTCGAAGTGTCTTTCCCCAACAGCAGCGTCTGGCCGCTTGGCATCTGTCATGGCCCCACCTAGTGCACTGAAAACCCATCCCAATGTGGCCAATGTTCCGGGACCATCTACCGTGTGCGATCTAAGGGGGTTCTTCCGGAAAGATCAGGAGGGGGAAGTGGATACGGCATATTCGAATTTGGTTGGCCCTAGTAATGCTGCTGATGAATGGGGCGACAAGGGAGGGACCAGAGAAAGACTAGAGGTGTTGCGAGGATGGCTCAACACAAATACACCGAACGATCGCGAGAAAATCTCTCGACGGGTTGAAGATGCTAGCGCACGAGCGAAAATGAATACAGACAAAGGCGGACCAGTGGCTGGGCCCACTCGGTTAGCAGCGGGTCGTACAGCACTGATGACCTTAACGGAACGCGAGCATGACCATGATTCAGATGAATCTTCGGACGAGGGCGGGTCGGATGACCATGCAAGAACTGCTTGGAAGTTATTTATGCTCGGGGAACCAGAGGATGGGTACAAGACGTGGATTTCGCCATCGCCAAAATCTCAGCCCTTGGGCCCGCTCCTAACACCAACTTCATCCCCTCTTCGCAGTAGGGGTTTAGTGTGTGTGGGACAGGAGCGTGTGCTCGAGCAAGTTTCGCGGGAAGAACCATCATCATCCCCAACACGTCCCGAACGGGTACCCACGGAGATTTTGCTACCACCAGTTGATCCCGAAACTCGTCATGTTCCAACCCTTCGCATATCTCCATTTATGACCTTTAATGACTTTCGAGTTTCTCAGCGACTTACAGAGAAGCAGACTAATGAGACGGCTGAGCCGGGTTCACAACCATCTACTTGCCTCGGTCATATTGTTCTTTCCGATTCTCCTCACGACGCTGAATTATCCCGCGATATGGCGCAGTACCAAAGTCAGAGCCAACAAACATCACGGACGCGCAAGAGAGCTTCGTCAACCACTAAGAATTTAGGTGATACTGACAGGGAAATAAGCTCGAGCTCGGGCAAAGTACCGCGATCAAAACGTCGGAAATTCGATCCGGAGGAGTCAGAAGGAGAAGTAGGGAGAAAAGAGGATGTGCACGATCTTCGTGGAGGTAAGGTATGCTCATGCGCACGGGGCGAGATGTACGAACCATCGACTGGCCTCGATCGCACACCGAGTGTTCCTTCCTTGACTGGTGAGGAGTCCGAGGTTACATCTGTCCCGCGGACATCTCCGAGCCCTGAGCCAAGAAATACTGGTACGCGAACTGTGATGGCGACAGCCACGATTTCGTTTCCCGTGAGAAAGCGTATCGATAACAGGGCTGATCCCACTAGGAAGACGTTCTCGCTCGGTAGGCCTCCAGCGATCGGCAGTACGTCGACAGTCATTGGAGCAGAAGGCACTTCTGTCTCCATGAGCGGATACGGTGTGCAGGCGGACTCGAATAGTGCACTTGTGAGCCCACGGACGGCTGCGCGACGGGCCGACCGCGCCTTGAGGAGGCGTACCACGGAGAAGTTGCGTCTAGCACGGCCAGATCTTGCTGTCCACCCAAGACCATCAAGACACGAGAGTCGGCTTGGGATGCTAGAAGTTTTGTCGGTGGAGTCAACGTCTGTGACGGCCTTGACCTCGGTCCCAGCGCTAGGCTTAGAGGCGAGCGTAGATCACGAAATGGACGAAGACGTGGAGATGGATTGGGAAAAGAGCCGTTGGTTGGCGGAGAGGGTTAGAGAGGCTGTTCAGAGGGGTGATCGTGCTAGCAAGGTATTGCCACGATTGACGTGCTTAGACGGGTATGCAGGAAGAGGGTAATGATTGAGAGAGATGGTCATGGTCCCACACTGGAATTCAAAAGTTTCCTGCGGTGACAAGTTAAAGGCGATGATCAAGCTCAGCTCTACCAGTGTGATCAGGGGCCATCAAGAAGCTCTAGCTAATCGCACAATAAGTACAACCGGAGGCTCCTCAGACCTGCCATTACACGTTAACAAAATATTAAACCAGGCTGATTGTATACCCACCACCAAATTGGTCACTCCCGATTTTCTAACGAATTTGGAGCAACACATCTGCGCCACAGGATAAGCCCATTGTGCCATCACTTGAACGCATATTTAAGTTTCCCCGTTCTCGTCCAAAATTTGGATCGTAATTTCCATCATTGGAAACCGTCTGCATACAAAGACAGCCTTGCGACTTGCAGTGGACTTTCTGTCACAATCTAGTGGCTCGAGGTCAAATGTCCATGAAACACTGCAAACAGGTCAAGTCGAACGCTTCGCTGAACATCGGACCGGTCAGGAAGGAACAATGGCGCTTGCCGTTGGTTCCTGATTACGGCGGCAGGTGAATCCACCGATCCACACTCCCGAAAGCAATACGGAGAAACCGAAAAGATTAGCTGACACAATTTGGTATGATTTTAGATTTACCGACAGCGGTCGACGCACCGGATTCAACCGTTTCAACATTATGGTCACGGATACGGCGCAACGACTGGGAGAGCACTAACCCCACGGAACTCATCGGGTGCTTTTCCCGGAAATCGCAGTAGGAGAATACTACCACTTCTATTTCTTGCTTTTGATGTGCTCGATCGTGGATGCAGTGCTAGTCAATATTGGCATGTATTCGAATCTGATTGGACTTACATTAACACAGACTTTCCGCAGCCACCTACAAAAGCACCGGCGGATGGTTGTGTAGGGAGCGGAAGGGCACCATACCTTTACCATGCAACCATAAAAAATGGCTCTCAGGCGCCCGCCATTTCGTATGCACTTCCATGTTCGGGAACCACTTGCAGGTGCCTTCCTGACGCCGTCTGAGCGTATCTTTGCGCTTCTGTACGCATTCCATTGGAGCGAGTCATCGTGATATTTCATCCAACATTTGGTCTACGAACAAGCCGATGTTAGCAAGCCAAAAACCAAAACTAAATACGTACGGAGTTGAGCAAGCTTCTTGCGTCTTGTTACCATTGCCCGCTCCGCATCTGACGGAGGACTACTTGCGAATGCTGTCGCTATCTGTTGGTTGCATTCAGAAGGTAGACCATTATGCGGCATACTTGCCGCTTGGCCTTCCTGACGACCATTTGGGGCATCAAATCGAGACGTTTGTGATGGCTTGCGGTTCCTGAGCGGCAGTCACACACACCTTCAGAAAACTGCTTGAAGCTCATCAGACTCCGAGAGTGAGTAAAAAATGAAACAAAGTCTTGTGGCCATCGAAAAAAACCTCGGCTTCAGCAAGTTTGTCTTCGTCTTGCATAACAGGTTGGTCCAGGCCTGAGGACATTCATCTCCTTTAGCTTGCCCAAACAAGCCAATCTTCCATCTGTTCATCGAGGATGTAAGACGTGAGCGACGCATTTGCAAAGACTTCGAGAATGGCTTCAGCGGATACGCGGATCGTTTCCAGTTGGTGGCAAAGTCTTTCAGACGTTCGGCTGTTTGCATAATCTAGAATTCAATGGCGAATTCCGCTCGAAATTTCTTTGAGCAGTCGCTTGATTCCAGGCCCACCGGCATGTTCGAGGAGCTGGAAATGCTGTATGTTGCACGCTCCAAGTCACTTGACCAACAACGTAACTCGGCACAGGCTGCCAGCTGTGCCATCGGAAAAGAGGACCGGTACGCCTTGCTTCTGACCAGCCATGATCTCGGAGCCGTTCCTCGCTTTCATTGTCTTCCTGTTACTGGCGGGGTTGATGTCGTGTATGATCCTGCTGGCGATCCTACCGGTGGTGCCCCTTACCGGTGCAGTCGTCAGGCTCAGGGCAAACTACAATCCAAGGGGCATCCAACTCGACCCAGAGGACGGGGAGCAGCTGCGAACACCCGTTGTCACCTCCTTCTTTTCCATGTTGGGCAAAGTCCACAGAATCGAGGTACGCTTGCCCACTCCAGGCTCCAACGATCGGCGTCTCTGAACCCAACACTGCCAGGGATGGGCAGGCTTGTATAAAGGACTCAGTGCGCCATGTTCTCTGCGCATCTAGGGTATTTCTAACAATGCGACAGTGCCTAGCCTTTTGACGATCCCCGTCAGTGCGACTCTATTTTTGCTGCGCATAATAAGCACGGGAAACCTCCGCCTCGGCACGTACAGCACCGTATCGACGGGCATCCTGGGGGGACTAGCTTATACCCTCCTCGCCATCTTCTTTTTACCTCTCACGATCGTCATCATCCGGTAAGCCGCCCAAAAAGTCTCGGATCGCAGTACCTCATCAGCCATCAGAGCGATCACGACGCCATACAAGCTGCCCTACTTCAACGCCAGCCAATCTCTCCACATCCTCTTGACGCCCGCCGAACGTGCGCGCCCGTGGATCCTATACCAAACTCCGGGTCTCGCCGCGGCGCAGTTTTGGCAAATCGCATTCATCGTTCTTGGCCTGGGGATGGTCCGACGTGCGATCCTCCCCGAACTCGGCCAACCGGACCTGGCACCCCAAGACGTCTCTGGCATCAAGGTGGCCGCCTTTTTCGCTCTCGCCCTCGCTGGTGCCATTGTCTTGGCGCCGCTGGATGTCGTTTTGATCCGACTCGCCGTACAGCGAAACCATACCATGTCCGGAGCCAATCCCGTATCGCTGCCCGATGACGATGAGCCAGAAACAACGGCGTATGTAGCTACGGGTGAGGACGTCATCCGGTGCGTTGTCGCAGTTTATCCAGTGCATGGAAACTGATTGGCATTCTAGTTTGAGAACGGAGCCGGAACCCTACGTTGGTTTGATTGATTGTGTAAAAAAGATGGTTGAAGAAGAGGGCTGGAGTGCTTTGTATCGTGCATGGTGGTGGACTGTGCTAGGTCTTATATTTATTTGATTGAAGTAATAAGGATATTCATGTTTGTACTGGACATGTGAACAGTTTGTTGATAGTCCAAGTACCTTGAGCAAGTAATTGATAAAAAATCGTATCGCAAGGCAGGTGGTGACCGCATCTCATCCGCTGATTGGGAACTCAACTGTTGATGATCAAGGGCAAGGCATTGTCGGAGCAAGATCCCTTGTTGATCCAGACTCACACCTGAAAAGGAGCCACCCCAGACTAAATGAATCTCGTCCTGATCAGAGGCTCGTAAGGTAGTGAACATTACGTCTATTATCCAGTCCCGTCCCCTTCTTTCTGCGCGGTGATCGGCGCAACGGTGCTAGCGGTGGCCGACACTATACCGTTCTGAAGAGACTCCCCCGCGGTCGTTGAGGTGGTTGTGCTGGTTTGCGTTGATCCCGCACCACCCCGCGACATCAGCGAATTCAACAAGATCGCCAAGCCACTCATCTGAGCCGACTGAAGTAGCGCCACGTTGATGTCCAAACTCAACATCGTACCATTAGACGTAGACCCCTTGAGAACTGCGGCAGGTTGGGGTTGGTCCGGGGGTGGAATAGACGCTGCCGGAATGGGCACTATTCCGAGCGCATGCAAGGCTGAGAGGGAGGTGACAGGTAACTGCACTGGTATTGGGCCAGTCGACGTGTAACCAGGAGTAGCAGCAGTGGCTGGGGACGCGACGGGGGTACCGTACATAGTAGAGGCTCCCTGCGCGGTGGGACTGTATGGATGTGTATAAGCATAAGAGTATGTGCGGTAGTACTGAGAAGGTGTCGTTTGAGGGTAGTACGTCGGTCGAAATGTGGTCACGGTCGGTTGCCCAGTCGACGTAGCGCGCTTTTCGCGTTGTATCGCGTCCAACTCGTTTCTTGCATTCCGCAAATTAGCGCTAATAATGGATGTCTCGGACCTTTCAACCTCTAAAATCGATTGTGCAAGGGCATATGCTTGCCCGTCAGGGGAGGGGCGCTATAATGATCGTAGAAACAAAAGGAGATGTGGCGAGCGGCGACTACTTACTGTGCCAGATCTGATTTTGGTGCGGTAAAGTCGATCTTCAAGTCTCATGAGACGTTTGTAGCAGCTCAATGCAAAACGAGTATCTAAACATGGACGGCATCAGGACTGGCAGCGGGGGAGATTTGCAAAATTACTACCTTCTATTTCTTGTTGGATGTCAAAGCGTCGTGCCTTTTCTTTACCCTTTAACTTTAGCCTTTTGCGATTCAGGGGCGGATCCAAGTCCTCGACTGGTTGCTGGAAGACATGATATGGTAGCAGCCTGTTGACGACGTCGGCTACGTCAACAAAGGGGGTGTCCACATCTGGCTGTAAGACAGCAGCATGGTCAGCTGCAAGACAGGCCGCGAAGCTTCAGAGGCGTAGATAAGCAGGGGCCGAGTTGGTTGAACCTGAACGCACCCCGCCGCTGTTTGGTGGATGATCTGGAGTTCCTCATCCGACTTGTCATTTGGGGGCGAGGATGGGCCAGCGACGGTTGGCTGGTAGGCATTCGGTGGTACTTGGTGGGAAGGAGAGCTCTGGACAAAAGACGAGTTTTGCGTGTTGGACATTTTCTTGGGTTTGTTCTGCTTTGGGCGTTGATAATTCCCGTGACCGCGTGAATAAGCGCCCAACCATTTAGGGTGGGCCATTTATTCACTTGGTCGTACGAGCAGTACAGACTTTAACTTCTTAAGATAGTCACCTGCCTGGGTCACCTCTTCAGCATTGCTACCTGCCACCCGCTCAAGATACTCCTTTGCCAGCGATAGATCTCCTCCAGCAGTCACCATTTGGTGCCGAGCAACGTAGATGCTGGACTTGGCATAATCCTGCACCGGCCGCTCTGCATCGCGTGAGCACATCCCGAAACACACAGGGTATATAAACAAACCTTCTGCTCGGCATATCTCGACTACCCTTCGGTGATATGCGGCGGCCTCAGCAGGCTCATCCAACTCCTCGTACAACTTGGCCAATTTTAACTTGATTGTCGTTTCTCGCGCATCAGCACCGAGCAATGCGCGCTTAAGACATTCCGCCGCATCTCTCGTTCTACCGTGAACGTGGTCAGCATGTGTCTACTCCATGCAAACGATTCCCTTACTGCCCGATTTCCTCGTAGCATGACGCTTGCGCCTGCCATAGGCGCACATCATATGGACTGAGCAGAAAATCAGTGAAGCGGAGCAAGGCATTCGGCATATACTCACCGAAGAGCTGTAGCTCGCTGGTAGTAGTACAGTGCATATTGATGCATGCTGAGTAGTTCGTAAGCCTGACCAAGACCATACCACGCTCTGTAATCCTTCCTGTTGACGTCTAGAAAGTGTCGGATTCGCGTCGATCTTCAAATGCCAACGCTTACCAACCGCGCGTCGATAGGCCTCGATCGCCGCGTGCGAATTTTTCATCTCAACATATTCGTGTCCCATGAGCGTCCAAGCTGATAGATATGTCCGGTCTAGTTCCGTCGCCCGTCTAAAATACTTGACCGCCTTCTCATGCTCAGTTCGAAGTGAATAATGGTTCCCTAACTCATTCTGGTCAGTGTGCTGTCGTAGTCTGGCGACGAGCAGAATATCACCCACCAACAAGACAACATACTTCGGGTCGATCTTTCTCAAGCTCAAGGAATTCGTGAGCAAGGCGAGAAAGCTTTAGACGGTTCTCGGTGACATAGAGTATGTTGGAATACACGTCGATATCATCCACTCGGTATGGAGCGGCGGCAAGAATTTTTTCAAATTGCTTTTCAGCTTGTCCAAAGTCTAGACACGCATGAGCCGAGCGTCAGATAGATAACGAAACAATCTGCTGACCGTGCAGGTGGTACAATACGCAGGCGCGTAGACTCATCACCCATGGACTCCCTCGGAAAAAGTCTCCGCCCAATAGTCGATCACACATGACCAGCTCGTTCTCGGTTGGACTGTTGAGCTCGTTCATTGTCTTGATCTGGAAAAACTGCACAAGAGGGTGGGTTGCAGGTAGAGGAAGCAGGGGGAGCAGAGACGATAACTAAAAGGATCAGCCGCATCCGAGTAAACGATAAGAATCGGCCAACCTCTTCTCCGTCTCCGATGCATTTTCCCAGCAGTAACCATGCGGACCAATTCCATGGGTACCCATCGATGGACAAGATGATGCTCTCAATGGCTTCTTCTCTTCTGTTTAGACGCGAGAGAAAAAGCCCTTTTCTGTCAAGGTGCGGGGATGAAGCTCGTCACAAGGTGACTAGGAGGAGATCACCCTTACAGGAAGAGCAGCCACGGATCAACAGCATTTTTGACGAGCTCTAGGTGATAGAGTAAGGACCTGTTGAAAGGTATAGGTGGATGTCCCCGAATGTCTACACAAGATCTGGTGAGCAAGCCATTTGGAAATGTGCACAGGTTTTGACTCGCTGTAGTGTTTGTACCAGTCTCTCTCTGTCTTTTTCTCGCTGATCTTTGTACGTGTCTCAACCATCAGCTGCCTTTCGATCCTCTGCAGACACAACCTACCAAAAATTGGCAGTATATAGATACAAACTGAGCCTTGACACTCCGGCAGTTGCGCAACACGTGTGCCGCTCTGCTAAAGTCTTTGGACGTGAAATACGATTGGGCTGCAAGAAGCGCGGCTTCATCCGCTTGCTCGAGTTCCTCTTCGCGTTCTTTGCTTGTGGATGGCTCGGAAACCCTGTTGGCCCCAGTCGCGTCACTCGGTCCAGCCGGGGCGGGTGATGCGGCGAACTCAAGCGAAGGGCGAGGCGAGTGTGAACGGGCAGGCGTCGAGGTCGAGAAACCAGATCTTGAATCATCCACGAGCGCGTCTCGTTTGTGTTGTGGTATCGACAGATAAAGCTCGGCGGACCTGGTAGCGATGCGTTCAATGTTAGGGCAGTACGGCAGAGTCTGAATGTACCATTTACCAGCGACGACGAGACCGCGCTCTGAACAGTCTTTGATCGAGTTGCGCAGTTCACGTACGAGCTGTGGATCCATGTCGCGGTCAAGGCCAAACTAAGCAACCTGATTGGCGCTGGAAGTCCTTAGTAGATCCTGCCTCGTCTGACTGTACCGGAGCCTACTAGGACATGATCCTACAAATTACGGCAGTTCTCATTCTGCTGCTGCTGGTTAGATTATATGTCGTTTTGTCCACCAAATCACCAAAGCCACGAAAGAGAAAAACGTGCACATTGGCTGTCTTCCTCGGTTCAGGTCAGTTGGACAACGTTCTTGCCGATGTCACACTCTCCTCACGAGCTTATGTGTCATCCCAGGCGGCCACACCAGCGAAGCCCTAACGCTGATCTCCGGCCTGGACTTTTCTCGCTATTCGCCGAGGATCTATATCGTTTGCGAGGGTGACACGCTGAGTATCAACAAGGTTATCTCTCTGGAACATTCCAAAGTTCCCCGCAGCAGCCCTCTCGTCAGCACACGTTTCGGTTCTATTTGCGTTGCCCCTCACGGGTTTTCTTTTCAGAAATCTGATGGACAGAGCGACTACAGCATCTTGGCGATTCCTCGCGCCCGACGGGTGCACCAGCCCATATGGACCGTTCTGCCTACTTTTACGCGGTCTTTCTTGGCCTGCACATATCTAGTAACCATAACACCGCTGCTCAAGAAAGACTCATTTGGAAGTTCGTTTGCGGACCTGTTGATACTGAATGGTCCCGGGACGTGCGTGACGCTCTGTACCGCCGTCATGCTGAACAAGGTGGGCTCTAATACTTGCACTTTACTGGCCTCGCATGCCAACATTCTGGTCTAGCTCTTGGGTATTCCGCATCCCAAGATGATATACGTGGAATCGTACGCACGTGTGCGATCTCTTTCGCTCTCTGGGAAAATTCTTCGCTACATAGTTGACCGGTATGCTCGTCCGATTAAATCCCTCGCGACTCTTCTAATTTTCCGCAGATTTCTTGTGCAATGGCCGGCCCTGTTGTCCGGTAGTGGTCGCGAAGAATGTTACGGATGCTTGGTTTGATGCTGCGGAGTCCGTACGATATCATCGCACAAGCCTCTTGGCAATAGTTCCAGATATCTGGCCTTGGCATCGTGAAACCATGAAGTAAACTGCCATTGAACTCTGCAAGAACGACATGCAGACATCAGAACACTGCAAGCTTTTTTGGTTAAAATGCTCACATGGTGATGCCTCCTCGGAAGGCTGAAAGTTATTAATTTCATGACAGAGATTTAGATGAACAAGTGTTCATTGCCATATTTTCATTTGCGTGCCCAACAACCATCCCCATCGTTTCGTGGGTTTCGACGTTCTAGCATATCACCGAAGGCGTTTTATTTTAATAAAATGAAAATACACGACGAACAACATCGACTTTCACTTGCGTGTCCAGCGGTCTTCGCCAGTATTCCCGCCCCTTCTTGCGGGGCTCGCACTTCGGCCTTTACCACCTTCCCTTCTACTGGGGGGCTCCCATCCGCCGCCACCACCGCCGCCGTGTTGCGGAGGGTTCAGCCGCCTCTCGAGTCGTTGCCCTGCGCGCAGAGACGATACGAGATCCTTGGAGGCGAGTCGCAGGTGCATAAAGTTGCAAAAGCCACCTCGGTTACATTCTCCGTTTTCATTCTGCCGACAGCAGGCTTCCCTAAAGTCTGTGACAGGGGAAAGTTCTGCATACAAAGGACGGCCTCGCGTGACGGTGACATCAGCGAGAGGCAACCATATGAATGATGAGATACATACCTGCATACCACCGGTCGTTCAGGTTGTCGACGGCAGTTTGGGCCTCAGTTTCCCACTCATAACGCGCATACACGTTGCCAATGAGGTGGTCACCAACGTTGTCGCACACCTGGGCAGAGTCAGAGATGGTCGGCGGAAATACATGAAAGGACTCACATGGAGCTCGAGCAAGTGGCCGAACTTGGCAAGCTCACAATACAGGTCCTCGTAAACAGCGTCGAAGCCCTCTTGCAGCTCTTGCTCGGACAACTTGCAGATGGGGTCGTGGGCGGGGTTGTGGTAGACATTTGGGAGCAAGATCGTCTGAGAGAACGGTGGTCGTATGTGCTTGCGCGAACACCTGTCGCCGTGTCTACACGCACCAATCTGGAACGTGTCAGTGTGAACAAAGCAAGCGAACACGCGACAAACTTTGTAGTAAAACGAGCAGTTTACACGGTCCTGCTCTGTTCCAAAGATATTTGCCTAGAAAAGATGAGAAGAAGACGAGAGCGATCAGCGGACAACATACCAGATGAGACGCCATGTCCAAGTCCAAGTCGCTCTCAGAAATTTGCTAAGCCCGCGGAGTCGGAGTTTAAATATGCCATGCTTACTAATGCAATGTCCGATGACATCACGGATCGCATGCCGACTGTATGGATCACGTTGAACCAGGGAAACGTGCTTTACAGTGATGGATCTTTGTATTATTCAAGAGGCTGACACGGAGACTTGAATTTCGACCACCGGTAATCCGGTCATCGGTGCCGGCATGCGCAGGTGCCGATCATGATATAGCACATTCTACGGTTCGCGTGTCCGAGGACGAATTAGTCAAGACCCCCCGTATGGTGGCAGGAACACCGGCTAGATGCATGCAAAACCAACTGTACGATAGCAACTCTGCATTTTTTAACCAACCTTCATCAGTGCGTTTCCAGCAACCACACTCACGGACGCTCCGCTCGTCGTGCTTATCTATGGGGAACCCAGGTTTTAGGTGCGGTATTTTAGCCATTCACAGACACATGCTTCCAAATCACCGTCACTTGCCTTGCTAGGCCATCACGCCAAAAAGTTAAATTTAGCGTTATCTACCTCCGCCTCAACATGCTGCCCGCTCGTTTTATTTTATTTACGGGCGCGGACCGGTGGAGATCCATCTTTCGTGAGAGGGATCCACACAAAACCTCGTGGACAAACTCCACTCGTTCACAGACTCGGACAAGTCTAATCCATATGCCGTTTCCTCCCCGGCGGTTTGCAAACCAACGCATGCTCTGTATCGTACATTCATGGGTATACAAGGAGCGATTCATCTGTCTATTGTGAAAACCGCTCCTCTCGATGGCTGCGCGAAAGAGAACAAGGAAAGCATCTCGAAAAAATCTTCCCTGGCGGGAAAATACAATGGATACGACAGACGCGGACCTCGTTTAACTCCGCAGTGCTGGTTCCCAGGTCATGAATGACTCGTCGCCCGAAGCACAAGGGTCGCGTGCGCACGGCACGAGGTTCCATGATCGAAATCCACCAAGGGTGGGTGGAGAAACAGCCGGCGCGCTGAGACACCCGTTTGGGGAAAAGGCTGTTGAAATAGGAACGCTGGGTGCGGTGCTGGATCTAGAACGTGGGTGCACCAAGTCGTTTGGGGAAGTGGTCATATTTCCAAGGACGGTCCTGTCACCCCGTTAGATCCATGAAGAAGAAAAAGAAGAGAGCGATTTACGTTGCGAAGGCGTCTAGGTCGACTACTCTCTGGTTGAGCGGACACACGTTGTTGAAACGGTGGTTTGCAGCATGCCTGAGAATATCCACAGCTTTGCGCAAACGAAGTGAGAGCTCGAGGACAACATTGTAGCTCGCAACTTCGTCGAGACAGCCGCAGTGGCCGTCCAAAATGTGTCCGTGGTTATACTTTGTCAGACAGGGGCTAACGTGTTGGCTATAAGTGTTGGCCGGGAATATACGGTCGACCTGACCGCTAATGTCAGGGTATGGCATGAAGAAGGATGCAAAATCGATGTCGTCGTCGAGTGATTGGTCGCCCGCAACCGCAATTGGAACTTGGGAGTACTCCTCTGTTGGTGTCACGAGACCGGTTGATGGGGCACTGGACGGGGATTGAATATCGAGAAAAGGAGAGAATCCCAGGGTTGAGAGAGGTGCCGAACCCCCGACGGGCAAGGGCGAAAGAGAAGATGAAGTAATATCTGCCTGAAGACTCTCTCCAAGTGAAGATGTCTGGTTGACCTGTGTCTCTTTATTCAAGTCTTTGAGCTGCTTTGAGGAAGGTTCAGACGGATCGGGCTGATGCTGAGACTCTACGACAGAATCTTCCGAAGCGGAGCGAGACCGAGCGTGTGCATGGCATTTTTCAAATTCTTCGCTTGGACTGGATCCAGATTTTGTCCACCGAGGATGGGGTTTATTCTTCAACTAAAGTTGTTGAATAAGGCATATCTATGAATTCTACTGTTGAACCCACCTCGCGGATGATGCCCTCCAGCTCAGCAACTCTCTGACGGAGTCGCGAGCTTTCGTCTTGAGCATCACTTCGTTGACTGGGATCGTCCACTTCATAGATACATAGTCCTGTCTATCAAAATATTAACTTCGACGTTCTGCTGCGGATCACGCCGAACAACGTACCAGTCCCAACTGCGTACAGCGACCGCAGGGGCGCTTTCGATCACACTAAAATTGGTTATTTAACATTCTAAAGATTATATATCTAGACAACATACCATCCGCTTGGAGGTATGGCAATTGAGGCATGACTGCGTCGTTCGGTTGCGACGACGTTTCCGATGATCACCTTCCGCAGCAGGGTTAGGAGACGTAGCATCAGAAGATGTCCGCTTCTTGCGAATGGTCCTCAGTTCGGTGGACATAGGAGCTGCGATTAATGGGGACTGTAATGGATACGGGTATCGAAGTGCGCAGATATTTGTAGGACGTGTGCCAGCGGTTGTCTTGGCATTCCTAGAGAAGCAATAGGATGGAGGACGCCTATCATAATCGCCGATTTAGACACGGGGTGAAGGGGGGCAATGCGACGAATTGAGGCTCGAGGACAGCCAGGGAAAATAAGCCAAGGGAAAGATGGGACACGGGGGTAATCTTCCCATTCAATCAGAAATTGAAACACGAACCTATAGGGACGTGGGAGGGCAGATTCTCCAGCTTCGACTGCGGTGGCTTGGCGAGATGTTGGACATGCTTGTTTAGTGAATTGTGAACCGGTTACTAAGAAAAAGCCCCCGATACCCATGTACAATTGCCAGGGACAAATGACGGGCCGTATGGCAGCCGTAGACTAGCCTGAGTTGCATCGACCTTCCTCGACGAATTCGTAGAGGTCGGTGTATTCACGTTGAGCCCGGTCAGGTGCATCCTTGGCGACCACCCATTTAGTAACACAGGAATACCTAAACGGCTTGGCGGCTCACAGCCAGCCTTGATGCCTACCCGATGAACAAGGAATTAGCGACTCGCTGAGTAGCCTTGGGATGATAGCTTCATCGTGCCTCGTTGGCGGTGTCGGACTTGACACAGAAAGTTCACAACAATGTGACATGTGATCTCGTTTGACTTACCAGCGACCACAGAGTGGCAGAGCGAAGGCAGCTCGAATTCATTCTGTTGTTGTGAGGATCCCGGCACCGTGCGCCGCCCACTGACGGGCTAGGCTTGCAAGTCTCGCACGTACCTTTCTGACTAACTTCTGTTTGCAGGTCCAGAAACTAGAAGCCCATTCCAGGAGCAGTGCCAGAAGATAGACTTACTCAGTTGGTATGCAAAGCATGACCGTTGCCTGTGCACGTTTGACTCATGGAGAGAGCTATAGGTCGACAGCAGATTGTTTGTTGACTCGGTTGTTCAAAGAGCAGCATCATAAACCATGGGATAATTAATCCAACGTACGTCCCAGAAATTCAGCCGACTTGTCCAATTGCCGTTCGCCGACAGCGCATCAGACTTCCCGAATGTGCGGTCTACCCGTTCATGAGAAGAAATGACCAAACCATTTATCTTATCTCAAGCTCGACACGTGGCCTTTCACTTGGGCCAATCGAATTCTCGAATCGACACGCAGAACGTCCAAGTTAACGATAAAAAAATATCGTTTACAGGTTCCATCCGTTTGCCTGCGGGTTTGGGCTGGCCCAGCCCTGTTGTGTTCCCCATGTGTTCGTGGTCGGGCTCGTGTTTCCTCCCCAGGCACCAGGCTGCCCAGGGGTCGTTCCCCATCCCGCAGTCCCTCCAGTCGGCGTACCGCCCCACGCGCCAGTGTTCGCGCCGCTGCTCTGCCCTGGGCTTGTCCCGGTACCCCACCCGCCACTATTCGCACCACTGCTCTGAGCTGGGCTCGTCCCACCTGCCCATCCACCTCCACTGCCCCATCCACCACCGGCTGGGCTGGCATACCCTGCGCCAGAAGCTGCCTGGCCTCCCCAGGTCGTGGGTTGAGTCCATCCAGTACCGGTTCCATTCACCGTCGTATCCATCTCACCTGACAAATCCATATCTGAGGGCGCTTTAAGGCCAAGGATCAAGTTAGCCAACTTCGTCTGCAGCTCCGCGAGACCCTGTCAGATTATATCAAGGACGTATTACCGTGTGATCGCTACTCACGTACCTTCATAATGACTTCTTGGGGACCTAAACTCCCGTCTGTCTCGACATCAAAGTAGAATTTCCGCGGCTTCGCGTGAAAGTCAAATACTTCGTCATCTCTTGGCGGTTCCTCCTCCTTTCCGTTTTCGCCCACCGGCCATTCTGCACGCTGATCGGCTTCGTACCAATAGGTTGTATGTCTCATTTTATTGTAAGGATCATATTCAAAAGCAACGGCAGAGCATGGCGACCATTTTGCGTGTTCTTTTGCTATACCCTGTTATCGCGTCATGCCAGATACTCGTCCGACATCCAATATGCGCACCTTCTTCGCTATACAACGCAAATGTAGTTCTTGTCCTTTGCGAATCTTACATAGCAAAACCGGCGGTACCAATGGGTCATCTGCAAAATTGTATCATGAAAACGGCCCCGAGGACAGGGTTCGCGCGACCGACTCTTTCCCACTGGGTGACCAAAAGTCTCTCCCCGTTTAGTCATCTCTTCCCCTTCGGTTATCGTTTCTATTGAGCCAGGGTTTGAGTGAAAGTCAACCACTTCGAGGTGGTTACTCGTGACTTCCAGTGTTCGATTGTCGTGGCACGCAACATCTAGTCTCAGCTCAATCGCACAATACTTGCACCCCTCCAAACAGGTACAATCCTAAGGGTCCCCGAATCCGTCATGACTTGTGAGTCTCTCAATCCGTGGCAAGACGTACTCTTGTGTAGCGCATGGCCTCGTCGCAATTTGCGCTGTTCAGGGGAACCATTCCGAGCCTGTGGGCGATGAACTCGTCCGGCAGCACCGAAGTGTTAGCGTCGATCTCCACGACGTCGATGGCTGTCGTGGATTTTAGTTGTATGCAAAGACTCTGTGGCTCGTACGAACCGACTGTCGGTATGTCTGCGATGACCACTCTTCGGATTGAATTCGCGAATCTAACACGGATGAACGCGAAGAGTCATTTGACGCGAGACTTGCACGTACGCCAGGTCGACATTCTCCAACACAAAGTTCACTCGGTCCTTCTTCAAGTCGCGGATGCGCACGACCGGTTCGGTGTCTTCGAGTGACTGCATGACAGTGTGATACCAAAAAGGCGGTTAAAAGATGACTAAGCTAGTTAGATAGACCGGACCCCAAACACCCCTATCACAGCTTGGCCTCTGTCCTGTCCTCATCGCAGATGCGGACGACTGCCTTCCCCCAGGTCTCTCTTCTCTCTAGCGCGCCTAAACCCTCCATCGCATTGGCCAGCGGATATACTGTGGAATAAGTAATCGGCTTAACTTTACCCGATGAGAACAGGCTAGAAGTGGCCAAGTCAATCGCCGCGGATTCAGCAGTAAATCGCGAACCTTAGCAGTTCCTTCCACACGACGGTAATCCTAGAAGGTTCCTTTTCTAAAAAGAAATCTTCGTCCGGCACTGAATGCCGTGGATAAGAGTACTGTCACCCACGTGTATACAAGCCCCAATGGACTCCCACAATACTAACGTTCTTGAGCAACACCAGGTTCAAGGGTAACTAGCGATCGTGGTGAGCGCCAATTGACGTTAGCACGAAGGTGGTGGTACTTTCTCTATGCCCCCAGCGGCAAAACCAATCACCAAGGCTCTGCCTTTGAATGCGATGCACTTCAACGAGTCTAGGCACGCTCTTAGACGCTGGTGACAAAATTGATCGTGATTCTCGCCTTGTATCCGGCCCACGGGATCGAAGACGACATCAACGCCTCTGCCTTCCGTAATCTCCATCACTTGCTTCTGCCAGTCGGAGCTCGTGTAGTCGATAACGTAGTCCGCGCCTCCATATCGCTTGCAGATGTCAAGTTTAGCCTGTGAGCCGGCTGCAGCAATTACTTTGGCCCCCAGTGCTACTCTTTGTGAGCGTTTGAGGGGGGTTGAGCTTATGAAGCGGTACCTTTAGCTATCTGCACAGCAGCGCTCCCAACCCCTCCAGCTGCGGCATGTACAAGGATTATCTCGCCTAAGATCGCTGAATTAGCTGCTGGTTCACCAGGCGCGCATGTACCACTAACCTGACTTTAACTCTGCGCGACTT
This sequence comes from Tubosaeta aff. heterosetosa, assembly GCA_038094375.1. Taxonomy (NCBI): domain Eukaryota; kingdom Fungi; phylum Basidiomycota; class Agaricomycetes; order Boletales; family Boletaceae; genus Tubosaeta; species Tubosaeta aff. heterosetosa. The sequence continues at coordinate 38,813 of JBBPUC010000013.1, forward strand.
GCAAGGGCCTCATAGCTTGTCGGCCAGGTAATAAAAAGGCCTACGGCATCATCCTAAGAAGGGTTAGCACTGTGAGAAATGACGTGACACACCTGCCCCTTGGTCAAAGGTGAGGTTCCTCGGCAGTGGCATGATCGCTTTCCATTTAACAGCTATGCGTTCTGCGAATGCGCCCTGTGCACTGCCAAACACTCTATCTCCAGGTTTAAAGGGGCAATGCTTTGGGATCGGCGAATCTTGAGCAATCTTGCCGGCGAATTCTGCACCGAGAGTGAACGGAAAGGGCGGCTTCACTTGGTATTTGCCCTGCGCTTGCAAAATCTGTCATGGATGTGGTAAGTCGACTGTGTGTATGCGACGATGAGATGGCTACATCAAAAAAGTTGAGACCTGCCGAGTGGACGTCTATGAGAACGTCCTCTGGACCGGCTTTCGGCTCTGGTGCATCATTCACGAGGGCAAGTTTTGAGGGGTGATTCCATTCTTTGACTACGTATGCTCTCATAGCGGAAAGGAAAGGAAGTTCAACGTCTCGACCCATAGGCAATGGGTTCACTCCCGGCACCCGGTCCGGATAAACGCACTTCCGTTGCCGAGCCGAACCTCGCCGAGTCTCCGCGAGGAACTTTTCCAAGCCGTAGCCCTGCCGTCCCGCATCCAAGAACTCAGCCAGAACTCCGCCTGGTGTGCTTTCAGCCGCAGACCATCAAGTTTAAACTTCAGCTCGTTCCTAAGCCACAGTGCTTTGCCAAAGCCACGTGCGATGTACTAAATACAAAATATGATGCTTCTAACTACGTGACTGGAGACCAGTATAATGCTCATGCTCATGCAAAACCAAAGCCCTCCCCGCCTTCGTTTATCGCTAGTAACAGCTGCTGTCGCAGCATTTCATAAGAAGAATATTGTGGTAAATCAATCTGGTTGAAACCTATCATCATGTCATCAGTAACGGACCATCTGAGATAGGGTCAACAAAAGCACTCACAAGTGTGGGCTTGAGGAAGCCGATCGGGGTCACCATAGGCACGATGAATTGAGAATCTCTGAACTCCTTGCACTCCTTGCAGATCGACGAAACCATTGAGCGGCACGCGCGAGGTGCCAGTTGCGAAGCTCAACACCTTTGCCCTTTCTTCACGGTTGAACGACTTAAGCGCCCTCCACCACCAAACGATCACAGGGTCCGAGCCCGTGTACCCATTGTATTCTGTTGCAGCTCTCCACTCGTCCACATCGATATCAGGAGTCCCTGAAATGAGTAACTCGAGTTCTTGTTCGTTGAACTACAAAAAATGAGCTTCTCTTATGGATGAAAAACGCGTCAACTTGCGATAGTGATGAGCTCCTTTGGAATGATCTCATGGAATCCGGCGACAAGATTCTCGATCTGCTCGCTAATGGAAGAGTACAGTCGGAAATTGGCCGAAAGTTGCACAAACTCCCGCTTGTTTTCTTGTGTCACAGGAATCGATTCACCTCCCTGTTTGAGTGGGAAAATACGGTTCCTTCCAAACTATGCGGATTTTAAAAAATGAGTGATGCGAAACCACCGACTGAAGAGGGCGACAAACCTCGTCCGCTTCGACACTGAAGGTCAACTCCAACGGTGTGGGATCATTCTCGAGGATCCAGCAAAGCGAGTTGTAATACTCGGGATCTACCCACTCGACGTCTCGATAGTCGACTTGTTTGCCAAGGAGCTGGCGATAGAGACTCTTTGCAAAGTACGCATCGAGGAGACGTCCGTCATAGATAGCTTTTCCGATGACTCGACCAACGAATTTGAAAAATGACAAGTGCTCTGGATTGACCCAGGAATTCTTGTTTGGTTGGTATGTGAGTCGGTCGGCCGCACATGGTTGGAAGAGAGCATTGTTGGGATCAAACATCTGACGTGCAAGTATCTGGAACCATTCCCTCGTGACACCACCTGCGTCCACGCCTTCTTCATCATAAAAGCGGACGCTAAGTTTGCCGTACTTGATTTGCTCGCCAGTCTTGCGTTGGAGATATTGGAAACTGTCCTCAAACACGCGCGCACGACGAACATTGAGTTGTAGTGTGCTATAGTGTTCGCGAGATGCAGGGCGGCGATGAAGCTGCTGTGTGAAGTAATTCCGCTTGTTGTCGAAGTCCAAAACACGTGGATTGTGAACCAAAAGGGAGAATGATCCGCTCATCAGCGAGGGATTGTTGCGTACCATCACGTTGAGGATCTTCCTGTGAGCATCAGTGAATGTGACAAAGAGATCTTCCATCGATTCCCTAGCGGTCGTGGGCGACCTTGGGGATGCGGACGCTCTCATTGACCTTGCCACACTCCCGGTAGTTGACTTTGGACCCACGTACTTGCACACCACCATCAGCGCTTCAATCAGGGGTAGCAAGACGGTGGCAACGTGGTCCATGTCGGGATGAGCCTCGATGGTGGCGAGACAGTCTCCGAGTCGACGCCATAGCGGTGTAAAGCGGAAAGATTCATAAATGTTCTGTACTTTCTCGGCATCTTGGCTTTTGCGGGCTTCATCTGTTATAGGTCCCGCTGAACGAGGGGTGTACATGTAGTCCAACGTCTTCAGAATACGTAAGAGTTTTGTTTGGTCAGACGACGGTGAGGAAAACTTGGACGCTACAGAAGAGGCCAGGATATCCTGAGTAGGGTTTTGTAGGGATGTCCAGAGGTGACTGAGGTCGGCGAGAACACTCTGCCCACAATCTTGTGCCTTAGTTTTCAGCTCTTGTGCAACCACATCGCGAGCATCGGGGATATGAGACAGATTTTGGATGAGGGTCAGTGATTGTTGGAAGGTGCGGGCAGAGCATTCGCCAATTGTCAGGATGTTGACGATAAGACGGAGCACAGAGTGCGGTATCTGGGGTGGACTAGCCAACAATATTCGTTCGTCAGATTGTCCACCAGCGGCATTCTCGTTCTTGCTCTGTTCTTCCGACCCCATAGGGGCGCTGGGTTCTTGAAGTCTGGATGCGTCTGCAGCAGCAGGTTGTACTGGTATAGACGATACGCTAGGTGCTTGCTCATTCGGGCTCGAGCTCGCGGGCAGTGTGGTCATGCTAGAGTCCTCTGACTTTAAGCTAACCAACGGTTTGGTGACCGTGGAGAGTAGCGAGACAACCGAATCCATGATAGATGGGGTTTTGAGCAACGATTGTCTGTCGAGGAGACCAAGGAGAAGAACAATGGGATAGTGGGTCTGAGGGGCTTGTTTCTCCTTTCCTTTGCCCTTTTTGGCGTTCATTTTCTTGAGCCCAGCAGGCAGTTCGTGTTCGGTCAAGAAGAAGAGGGACGACAACTCGTTTGTGCTGACGATAAATGCTAGTGCCTCAAGGCAGCGCTGAGCAACCAAGTCTGGGACGGATTCATTCTGCAGATTGACGAGAGTGGCGGAATTGTTGTAGTCAGGTACCTTTTGTTTGCCGTGAACCTTGAATGTCGCTTGAGTCGGGGTCTTGGGAGGAGGGCGTGTAGACATCTGTGCAAAGCTTTTGTCGACAGCGGTGAGATCACCTGGTCCACTCTGCAGTATGCTGAGGAGAAGATTGAAGAGTTCCATCCTAGTTTTTCCATTCTCACAAATGTTTACGAGCACTTTGAACAGGAGGTTCTTCTTCAGGACTTGCGGGAAGAATAAAAGGCGAACGAGAGTAGCCACCCCGGTTTTGTCAAGAAGCTGGATAGCGTCCCTTGGTACAGGAGCTTTACGAGGCGGAATAGGCCGAGAAGTTCCTCTGTGACCCCCGCGCGTTGTGAACGTAAATCTGCGTGGTTGACGAGCTTCGTCCTGATATATACCAGCTTCGGCAACCATGTAGGATGGGAGAGTTTGAAGAAGGCCCTCATCAGAGTCCAAGAGAACGACTTGTCGGAGGTGTGGATCGAGACTCGCGATGAAGCTCGCTGGATCGATGTCCGCTGCTCCTTCAGGCGCAGCGTCATCATTCACCGCATCTGGACGAGGCTGCCTTGCTTGTTCTATTCTTTCTTGCTGAATGAGTTCGGCGCGAATTTCGGGTGGTAGAGCATCAAGGAATTCAGGGCTGATCTGAGAATCGGCGGGCCGCTCGACTCTGGCAGCGCGCTGGTCGCGAACGTGCTGGTTGATAACTTCCTCCCGTATATCGTCTGGCAATGCCTCCAAAAATGTCGGGTCAATACCCATGTCCGTGATATCAACCTCGCTACCATGAATCATAACGGTTAACCTTTCTTGGGCCTGAGAGGGACCCGCCACATCCGACTGCGAAGAAGTAACTTGTTCGGGTGCAGACGCATCACCCATCTCGACGTCACTGGCTGCGGAATCTGTCACCGGAACTGGTTCTTGAACGGTGCTGGGAGATGGTTCCGTTGAGGTCGTGGCTGCGTCATCCCTTGGTTGGGCATCTGCGGTTTCAGGGGTCTCAGCTTCCTCAGCCTCTGCTCGCTCGGCCTCTTCTGCTTTCGCCAATGCTTGTCGCCTTTGTTCTTCCTCCTTTGCCTTTGCTGCAATGGCAGCCGGTAACAACGCCAATACGATATGGTTCCCCAAGCGAGTCGCTCGTTCTGAAACATGTTTGCCGTTGACTATTTTGGCTTCCTCTGTCCACCTTTGCACCGTGAAAAGAGGATCGAGACCGCGGGGGTCCGGATGGGTTTCACCTTGTCGAGGGATGCGTTCCACTCTGGCGCCAGGTGGCACACCCGCAAGCCTCTGCAAATGGATCATCCCCTGTTCTAGGCCGGCTAGTGCGCCTGGACCAACGTCCACACGAATTGTCTCACGAGTACCACTGGCACGATTCACGATTTGCTGGAAGACATGGACAGCTTCTCCCCCTATGATATCTTCAATTGATTGAATGAGTTCGGTTTGAAGGTTAGTACCGTTTCCTCGCTGCTGACGTCGGGTGCGTGCAAGCCCTGCTGATGCGCGATTGCCACCGATTGACACATCCAATAGAAGAGGATGAACTGTCGCCTCGCTTGGTGCGGAAGGTACGTTTCGAGTCCGACCAAAGACCTGAACGTCGTCTGTGCCTGCACGAATTCAAATACATCTCTCTGCGTTCATACAGTTGATGGTACTTACCACCTCGTCGACGAGTTATGAATGGATTTATATCCCTCCCCTGAACTTCAATTCCGTCGAGGTCGAAAGGCTCCGCGTAGGTGAAAACATCGTCATTAGTACCACCCATGGGAGCGACATCCCGAACGTCAACCACGCCCACCTCCCCTCGGAATCTAAACGACTGTCAGTCCTGCATCATACAAACCGCAAGTTGAAGTCATACTCTTCCTCGTCGGACATGCCCGGTTCATCGTCTTGCTCAGCGTGGATTACATTGACGTGCTCTAGATCAGGATCAACACCAAGTAAGAAGGGAGAGTAAGTTGAACTAACCGCCCGCCTCGTCCTCGTCCTCGTCGTCCCCATTCTCGTCTTCTGGATCGCCTTCATCATCCACATCCTGCAAAGTGTTCACAAGTCAAAGACACCCAGCGAATATAATATGATACACAAACCTGCCACATCATATCTTCGTCCAGGACTTGGTCGGGCCCGGTAACTACCGCAGCATCGCCTTCTCTGTCCTCGTCATTCTCAATCAAATCAGCTTCCTCGTAGTCCTCATCTTCATCCCGCCATTCATCGTCATGAGACTCATCTTCATCTTCTCCATCCTCTTCTCCTGCGTCAACCTCCTCCGAGTTGGAAGTTGCTTCGCTGTCAGTTTCGTCCCCATACTCCATATCAACGTCTCCCTCTTCATCATCGTCGCCCTCGTCCATCTCGTCATCTTGCGCATAGTTGCCATCATCCATCTCCTGTTCCAAACCATCAGTCTCCAACGATGATGGACAGTTAGTGTACCTACACCTCCGAACCTAGATCGAAAACATCGGGTGAGAGGTTTCATATACGAGGGTTGCAAACACCCACATTCCAAGGGCTGAGTGGCGGTATAAATCTGGAGTCTCCTCGCGTTCTGCGTCTTCAACGTCGATATCGTCTTCTTCCTCTGATATTGAGCCGACACTCTGAGACTTGCCTTCTGCACCATCCTTTAACTTTTCAGATGCTCGGCTCATCTTGATCGCAATGCGAGTCCTAAAGACAACCTCGATGTCACCCTACTGATGAAAATACCCAAGACTTACAAGTTTTCCAGCGGGCGGAGGACAGATGCAACCAGGTTACGAATGTTTGGGAAATTCAGGTCGACTTCGCCAAGAGCACTTGTCAACGTCGCCACAAAGTTCTTCTCCAGCATGACCTTCGCAATGTGTGTGGTGCTTTCTTCCAGAGGCTTTCTGGTCGAATTAGAGTTGAAGCGCACGGTCAACAGACGATGGCATAATTCAGTCAATGCGATAAGCCGCCCATATCTGGCGTCCAAGCTTTCGGAAAGAGAAGTGTCCTTAACAGCTTTGCTAATGGCATCCAAGGTGAACTTGCGGATCGAAACCAAGTCTGCAGGAACCTCCTTCGACTCGGCGCCTGGAGAACAGTCCACGCAAAGTGCGACAAGGACTGACATGGCCCAAGTGCACAGGTGCAATCTGGCTTTGGCATCAGGCTGAGTGGTGATCGTTCCGTATGTGACGAGCTCGGAAAGGAAGAAATGAAGAACCGGTGTCCTATACCTCCCATCTTTGGAAGGCGTCTGTTGACGTGGCTTCTTGGGGTTATACGACAAAAAAGCAAGTTTACACCCGTCGTACGAGAACAAAAGCTCAGAAAGACATTGCATGAGGAAGCAACAGTGAGCGTAACGATCTTGCTCGGTTTCGGTGTGCGTCTGAGTACTTGTCTGCCCGGGAGGTACTGCTGAAGCAGTCTGCTTGCTCGACTGAGGCACTGCATCCGCGGAGCCATCAGAGGGTTTATAGGTCTTGATTAGCTCGCCTATGAGGAAGTGAATCACGGATTCCAACGCTTCGTTCGAGGGCGCGTGAGAAGCGTCTGTCGGCAAATCGACCTGCATATCCGTTTGCTTGAGACTTTCTTGATCGGATGGCGGAGCATCCTCTGTAACGTCGGGCTTGAGACTAATGTGCTGGATAGCAGAGAAGGGCTGCTGAAGCTGACAGATCGATTCGGTGACCTCAATAAAGGATCCTGGGTCACGCAACGCTACTGCACTACAATTGCGAACGAAGCTGGAGACATCGACGACTCTCGTACGAGTTTGAGAAAGGAACCGCCTGACTTCCTGGCGCATAGTACTTTGCAAGGTGTGTACATCCTCTGCAACATGTCGGAGAATGATGGCGACGTAGGAGTAACTGCCAGCTCCCCCGTGAGCTTTCAAGTGGTTGAAGATAAGCGAGATTCCATCACGTTTGGCAAGCTTGGACGCAAACGCGTGGTCGCGAGAAAGGACAACCAAAAGACGCAAAGTTGCCAAAAACTCGTCACGAGGTAGGTTCAGAAGTGAGAGTAAGTGGATGCAGAAATCAAAGACAATCGGCCGCGCGTCAGAGTACGAAGGGCCAAGCTTAAGTTCTTGCGGAACAGTGGGATCCCCTTCTTTGGGGAGAGCAATAGGAACAGGTTGATCGCCAAGGTTAAACAGAGCCTCCGTGACAAGAAGATGAGAGGCAAGCCATTTTGGCGTGCTGTGATCTGGTTCCATCGTGGATGAATTAGAAAGAAGCAACGCAAGAAGGCAATCCATGAGATTGCGACCGACACTTGGGTCGAGCGTGGGGCACTCCGATAGCACAAGCGCCAATAGTCTGCACTTCGTCGCGAGGGGCTCTTCCTGAACGTCCAGTGCGCCTGGCGAGTACTCTTTAATGTCGTCGACCAAGGAGCGGATAGACAAATCCTGCAGATCTGGAGAAGGTCGCAAGAATGCCTTGTGAATCCCGAAAATCAACGATGGATGCTCGTCAACGAGTAACAATGCTTGTCGCGTTAAGCCGGCTTTTAGTGGCTCACGGATTGCATTCAATTCCTGCCGTAACTCTTCCAAACTCTTTCCCGGCTCCAAGGGAACGGACGCGGCTGGGGCATCGGGTGGGGGAGATGATGCGACTTCTTCAGATTCCATCTCTTCGTCGCGAGTCGTAGATTCATCCGCATCTTCGCCTAGGGGTTCAGCGGATTGATCACGACCTCCCTCGGCTTCATTCTGTTGTGCATCAGGCTCTGGTTCTGGGTCGGGAGGAAGGGGGAATGGGTTTGAGAGAAGTAAGTCAGTAGCTGCAGTGACATTGTTGTGGGTACGTGCTAAAGCACGCTCGGCAGCAGAGCGAGGGAAACCCATCTCGGTTAACTGGCGAATACGATTCTCGTCGGGTCCAGTGTTGCGCATGTGCAATCCACCTGCGATCCCAAAGGCAGAACCTGCGCCAGCGATACCGTCTGAAACAGGTTCGCCCTTGAGCTCCTCGTTTTCTGCGGCGGTAAGTTCAAGGACAAGCTGGATCACAGATTTGACCAAGGTTAGCGGCGCCGAGCGAAGCCACGAAGACTCCCATATCCTTTGAACAACCGGAACAGTCGCAAGACGAAGTCGAACGAGGAAGTGATGAGGCTCGAAGTAGCCAGCATCGGTGTCCTTTTTGTCACGTGTCATAACCAAAGCAGTCTGCCCAGATTCAAAGATAGCCTTGGAGGAGATGAGGGGATGAAGAAGATGAAGGGCAACTTTTAATCCCCCCTGCGCGTGAACTAGCTCCTGTAGCATCGGTTCCGATCGTTCCTCAAGCTTCAAGTTCGTAACGCTTTCGATAGAATCCAGGAAAACCGAACATATGTCGAGCATGGTTTCCAGGCCCCCAACGCGCTGGAAGGAAACAAGTAGAACCGTATGCAATGTATTTTGCATCGTGCGCTCTAATGAATTTATTAAAATCAATCTGAAACAGCCATCGAAGTCGCCCACCGTCTACCAACAACATAGTCATCAAACCAAGCATGACGCTAAAATAGTCAAGGCGATGGAGTTTGTTGCCTACAATTCTCGGTTAGTGCTCAAGACGGCTACCACACAGATATCTCACCAGTGATCTCCTCCTTGAGATGGCTAATCATGATACTTGCAATCACATCGGATGCACTCAAGATTCGTTTCTTTTGTTCGGAATCTGGGTTCCTTCTAGCATAGAACAACTTGACGATCGCTATCCAACATGGGGTAAGAAAAAACAAAGCTATGACCAGGTGGTGAGACAAACACTGGAAAAAAGGCGCAAGTGCACTTGGAAGGCCATGAGTAAGATGTTTAAGCGCTTTTGCATTCTTGTCCAAAGATGTTTCCTTTTTCAGGGGCAAAGCCGACGCTGGCGTGGACCTAACACCCGAAGGCTCCGCCGAAACGCCATTGGCAACAACACCCAACCCCGTTGGCTCAGGCAGCTCAACAGAAGGGTGACTAGGCGATCTCTCCAGTGGTGATGCATGCCCACTGATGCCGAGTTCAATCCCCTTTGAAGCGATGTGGGTCTTGAAAAGGATGTTTTCCCAGATGGCAGCACGATGTAGAGCACCCATATCCAGAACCACCTTGGGTGGATCGGACATCAGAGTCTGCAACAAGCCCACTGCAGACCGCCCGTGGGCATAACCGGTCGTGGAAAAAACATCAGCCATCAAAGTGACACGGATGTGGAGCGTTACGAGACTTCGGAAGTGCTGATTGACTTTGACGAGTTGATCGTCTGAGACCTCCAACATTTGAGCAAGCTTCGAGTCCGGCGAGAGCTCTTTCCAGAACTCCTCCGTCTCCGAGAGCGAGGTGCCGACGAGTTTCGATAAGTAGAAGAGTGCCTCATTTGGACCAATTTCGGCCATAGTCCGGATAACTTGAACTATAGAATCGGATGAAACGCTGTTGGCATAGTCATACGGAAGGCACGGAAGACCGGTGAGCCTTCCAATTCGATCGAGCCCGTCTGCATTGCGAATAAAATCTTTGCAGTGCTGAGGGTGTTGGAAAAGCCCCTCAAGGAACTATAGTGAAAGGTTACCAAGCCCATGCCACGAGGAAAAACAATACTCACTCGGCATATCACGTCAATAAACATGACAACGTTGTTGTCGTGATCTCTCTGAGTAATAGCATCTTCGCTAGAGATATCGCCATGGTCGGACGTCGACCCCGAGCTACTTTCTGGCACCTTGGTTTCCAACTCGATGCCTTGCATAGACACCTCGGCTGCCTCCGTGGACTGAGCAGGTAACAACCCATACCACTCTTTCTTGTCTTCCAGGATCACGTAGGTGTTTCCTAGATCCTCAATCTTGCTGAAGACAGCCTTAACGGCATCGAACACAGGTGTCTTCAGAGATGGGTGATGGCGAATTAGTTCATCAATCGATGTACCAATGAGAACCGCGTTCTCCTTATCACGAAGGACTTTGAGATGCCGATCAGACGTAAATATGGAAAATATCCCAGGAATGATACTAGGGCGGGCGGAGAGCTGATCTTGACCGGCCTGGTTGAGACACAAGGCTCCGATAGCATTTGGGATGGCTTGAATAACCTAAATAAGGAACAGTCAACAAGGAGCAAACGGTAGGACAGAAAAGTACGTGCTTCGATTACTGGTTCTACCCCGATTTCAATGGCTTTATAAAAGACTTCAGGCAACCCAGCTTCCTGGATTGTAGGCAGAGACGTTGGCTCGTTGTGAACAAACGTTGCCATTATGTTCATTGCTTAAGGTATTATTATTCCGAGCTCACAGTTACAAGTAAGAGTATGCATACCAAGTGGGAGGACAGTCGGTCCAAACAGTCCTCGATTCTCAATGATTTTCTTGATGGACTGTAGCAATGACGAATCGATCAGCCCCCGAAGACCTTCGGAACTTCCGGTCGACTGCATCATGCGATGTATTGATCTCAATGTATGCTTAAGGATGGCGGCACGAGCAACAGGAAGTTCGCCCCAGGACCCAAAGACATCCCGAGAGCGAGCTTCAGTGCCATACATTGTGATATCGAAGTCAATCTCGTGCTAGAAAATGATAGTATTAATCCTGCGGGACTCTGATACAAAAATTAGTTCATACGTGGATCCTTTCAACGAGCACGTCAACGCCCCTTGCGTTTGAGAATAGTTGGAATGCATTTGCGTATCCATAAAGGACGTTATCCACAAGTTGCATGGCCTTGGAGACCATTTGGAGTCGCTGAGCAAGCTTGTTCTCGATTATCTGAACCAGCAATGGAACTAAACCAGCGCCAACAATCATATTTCCTCCGCCAGCATGTTGTGCAAGGAATGTAACGAACGCCAATAGCGCATCGATGAAGGAATTTGGGACCTTAGATTCAGGATTGCTGACATCCAGGATGGTCTTGCGCAGAAGGGACATCAAATTCCCATGATTGACACCTGCATTTATGGAACCCAGGACTTCCTGGATGCGGCCCCTGTATCTCCCGATTGAATCGAGGGCGGCGATGGCGGCTGTCTGGACAGAAGTGGAAATACCGCGGTCGAGTTGTAAAAGCTCAGCGATGTGGGTTGTGAGATCGGGCTCGTAAAGGAACAGCGAGGATGCGGCCTGGTTCTCGCTATGAGTATGGCCATAGATGGAGATTGCTAAAAGTCGGACGACGAGAAGTTTCTCCCGAATGACCTCGTTTCCTGTCACAAGCGCTTTCGCAACGCGCATGCGACAAAGCAACTCGAATTTATCATCACCAGAAAGGGGATGCGCCTCGAGGATGTCGGCTAGAATTTCCATGACATCCTTTTTCTTCAACGTCTCCTCGTCAACATGGACGGTGAAGGAACCGGGAGTGAAGGATGATTTGCGAGGGGTCGTGGGTTCATCGGAACCTTCAGCTTTCTGTTCCTTCTCCTTGTGATCGGTTCGATAATACACGAAACTTACATCCCGAGCCTCACCAGGGAGAACGTCTACCTGGGTTACGCCACTTGGGCTGGCAAGATCCAAAAGACTGATACCGTGTTCACGCAGATTGGGCCAACGCTTTGATAAGGAGAGTAGACGCGGTGTGGAAATATTAAGTGCAGCTGAAACTGCCGGCTGGGCGGAGTACTGTTGCGCTGGACGCAGCAAAAGATTCAATGCAAGGATGAGAACGTCCAGATCGGATGTTGAAAGCAAGCTCATCAACCGCTACCAGGGGGAAGACACCATATCAGCTACATGTCATTTAGGGGAAATGAGAGGCATACATCGTACGAGTTGAAGGTTTTGCGGTTGGTAGAGTTCTCGAGGAGTAACCGCTCGAAACGGAGGATAGCAGAGATAGTCTTCTTGGTTGCTGGACTGAAGACGTTGAGCTGGATCTTGTCAATATCATAATCGCGAATAGCTTCCTCGAGGATAACGTCGAATTTGTCAAGAACTTTGATCCAACAATTGAGGTCAGATCTGGGCCATTTCCAAGATTCGATGCTGGCGAGGACGTCGGCAATGTCCTCATTTGGTGTATTTGCAAGCTTTGAGACGAGTTCTGCCACCGGAGGGTGCTATAGACAAGCGTGAGATGCTTAAAGCCATAGGGCGGGTCTGGGGTATGAGTCGCTTACGGGTTGGGTCGCCCTCTTTGGCTTCTGAGAGATCTTCATCGTACCGCAATGAATGCGGATCTATGAAGGACAAGCGACGAAGATGAGACAACGTTCACTTGTAAGATGGGTGAACGTGAAAGAAAGAAGACAAGGGAGACTGGTCGGAGCGGCGTCGTCGACCAAGTTGAGGGCGACGTAGGGCTTGATATATCAGGAAATATCTTCTCATACCTATATCATATTTTCTCACGGTTTATTGTGCGCCTCCGCGTCAAACTCAAGTCTAAAAGTCACCACGATGGGCAACAGGAAGCGAGATGAGGACAGCGAAGGCGAGGAGGATGTTGATCATAGCGAGTCCGACTCCAACGTGCAATTGAAGAAAGCCAAGACGTCAAAGGTACCTTCCCAGCCATGACCACGTTCGCGAGGCGTTGATTCCCTAACCGCTGCTGTTGAGGGCAAAGCAAAATCCAAAGCGAAGACGGCGAAGAAGCCCAAGATTGGCGAGGCTGGTGCTGGTGACGAGGTTTGTGTCCAGAAGGTCATCCTCCTGCTCTTAACCCCTGTGTTCTTCGTAGCTGGTTAGTGGTGGAGATAAAACAGCCATCAAGGTACTCAAGAATGCCGAAGGTGAAAAGTACGTGGAACTAGGCAAGAAAAAACGTGCGGCCGTGCGTCCATTCAAGGGCAAGTTTTCTCTTGTACCTATCGTTGCCTCGCATTTATCGTGACTGACAGGCCAAGTGTTTTTGGACATACGCGAGTTCTACGGCACAGATGGCGACGAGAAGCCAGGCAAAAAAGGGATCTCACTTGCTAAGGAGCAGTGGGACGCCCTCAAGCAGAGTGTTACCACTATTGATTCCTTCTTCGCAGAATACGCCAAGAAATAGTTCATCCGTCAAGGTATTGCATTTTAGTCTTCTACACAAAACAACTAGTATAAATCTACTACTCTAATTCACCTTGCTTTTGGTTGGGAATTATAACAAGGATAGTCCAGAAGCTGCTTGATGTGCACCGAGCAGACCGCGACTTTGAAGACCTCGCAACCACGCAGCAAACTTCAGGGTAGAAGCCTTCATATCCAGTATAACTTCAAGAAATGTCATACTCGAGTAGCCCTTGGCATATCGCCTGCAACGCCATCAGAAAGGGATGGACATTCGCTGGTAGCTTACCACCAACAACCAATCAGGTGGCTCAGTGACCCAAGCCAACCATATGTGCGGAGGCCCTGTTCCTGGATTCGCTTACAATCATCGCGCCACACTGCGGTCATGCAGTATTTGGCAGTGATGAGGAATATCCGAACGCTCGAGTGAGTGGTCGCAAGTGCATGGTCCAAGTTCCTACAATTCATTTCAAATTGCATCTCACAGGGTTCTCGTGTGTCCAACTCACCTCGTCAAATCATTCAACTTCAGCACCATCAGCACCCTTCTGGGGACTCTACGGAGAACATCCAACACAGAAATGAGTAAACCCTCGCGATTAACCACCGCATCCCTAATTGCTTCCATTTCTTCTATCGTTTGGGGAAGCATGTCAATCATACCAGAAGCTCGCTTGAATGCGCCTTCAGAAGGTTCATCATCCCACGTTCCCTCGAACGCTGCGCGACCTGTGATCGCTGCTTCAAATACTGGGTACTACAGTTTCGTCAACTTCAGGCTTACGGCAGAACCAATTGTACGCACAAGCTCAGGAGTAATGTTACCGACCAACTCAGCGTATTTGCGACGAGTAGCCCGCGTTTCAGGCGAAGCCCTCTCGATGAGAGATAACCAGAGTTTGCTATAATTGATACGTAGTTCCGGATCGAGGTCAAAATATAATCCGTGATCCAGGAGCACAATCTCAAAATTATATGGCGAACAAGAGTTGGGCGGAGCCCGTCTGATCAGCAGATTACCCGGATGTGGATCCTATGGAATTATGAGCAGGCATGTCATTCGACAAGGTGCATTCCTCACAGCGTGGAAGTACCCATTCAAGAAGACCATTCGGCTAAACACTCTCGTAAGCTCTAGCGCTACCTTGTTTCTATCGATCCCCTGTTCTGCCAGATAGCCTAGATCGTCAACGCGTGCGCCCTGGATAAACTCCATGACCAACACTCGTTTCGTGGCCGAAACGACTTCAGGGATGTAAAGTGACGTAGAGATGTCATGAAAATCAGCCATGGCACGTTTCGCATTCGACGCTTCGTGAACGAAATCCATTTCCTTTGGTAGATTTTCGCGCATTTCTTCACTAAGCCACGTGAATTCAAAATTCGGGAACCAATACTTGATCCATCCTATAAAATATGCATTGTTATGCAAAATGCAAAGTGGGGGGAGAAGCAGACGAACCAAGCGTAACCTCAACCATCTCCATATCAATATCACAGAACTCGGCGAGACGGGGGTGTTGCAACTATTTTACATCTATCAACTCTGAGTGCGACACTCATCCAAAAATTTGGTCTACCTTGACCGCAACTTTCTTTCCTGATTCCTTGTGTGTGCCGACGTGAACTTGAGCCAAACTTGCTACTCCGATAGGAACAGGATCAAAGTCCTCAAAGAGTTCCAGAATGGGTTTTCCTATGTCAGATAGGAAGAGGGCTTCGATATCTTCATAGGGCGTTGGGTCACATTTATCTTGCAAAGGTCGCATCGTGCTTGTCCATTCTTTCGGCAGTACTGCGCTGTAAACCGCATGAAATAGTACTGCGCCCAAACTAGCGGTGGATATGAACGCACAGCGAGGACATGTGTTGTCCCAACTTTATAAACACGCCTAAGCGTAATGATCATTGGTATAAACTTGATTTTTTGTTGATGGAAATCATCCGCACCTCCGTTCGCGAGAAGTGCCTTGAGAACTCTCTTTGCGCTACGCGTGTGACACTCTGAATACGCACATTGCTTCTCCTCTTCGGATAGGTAAGTGTGAGCAAAGGTGTACTTGTAGTCAATCGCTCCTGCGATAGCAGCACCTGCGTGAATAGTGTTACAAGATAAACGTTTTCGGTATTAAGAATAACAAGGACACGTACAAGCTATCCGGGAACAACGCATAGCGGCCAACCAAGTATGCCTGAATGGCTGGAAATTTTCATATGCGACATAACCCGCGCCTGCAAGCAATAGTGCTGTTGCTGGGTAGAGGATCCATGGGCCTGGAACTGCGCGTTTCTTTGGCCTTGGGGTATCATTGTTGGCCTTGAATCTGGTTGACAGAGGACGATATCTTTTGTCTGGTAGCCGTGAGGAGCGGACTACATCGGCGCGAAGAAAAACTCGGAAGGACTTGGAGGCTGCCATGCAGTGACTATGGGCCTGAGGAAGACATGGTGAGAAAATCTAATTAATGCTTCATAACAACTTGTGTAATTGAATAGTAAGTTACTACACAGTAATTCAAGTAATATGGACCAGTATGCGCAGGAGAATCCGAGTCAGTTGCCTCTGTCGCTCGTCCGTCGGTACTAATGCGTTCAGGATCGACTCTGCTCCCAGTGGGAGGAGATTGATCTCGTTCAATGAGGTCGTATGGTTACCCAGCTGCTGCCAGCCTTGTCGATCGTCGAGGGTGTCCTGGAGCACGGCAGCCCTCCGAGAATGTTCAAGGTCACCGATGTAGTTCAGGTAACCGTGGTGAGCATACGAGTGAGATCCAACGGTAGCTGGCAAAGACCGAGTCAATATTTTGCAACGACATAGTATGATCAAATGGAAAGAGTTCCAGTGAGCTTCTGGCGAACTCGATGGCTTCATCAAGATTGGCCGCTCCCCCAGCAGCCCCCAACTGTAAGAAGCGCAGGATGAGCTAATAGGCGAGGCTACTCAAATACCTAGATCACCCTGCCATGACTTACAATTGCAGGTCGGGAAAGCGTCACTAATGTGTGATTGAGAGAATTGGCCTCGAAGAGACCATCAAGTCCCCCGAGCTGAAAATAAAAAGAGTCAAGGACCTCGCAAAGACCCATTGAAGCCATGGCCTAAGAAAATGGCATCATCGTACACTCAGAGGCTCGTACGTGCTGGACTTCGTGAGGTTGAAATCTTTGGATTTAGAACAAAGATCAATGCTCAATAGCAAAAACGAAGATAACAGACCCCCCTCGGTCACTTCTAGCCGAAGGAGAAATACGACTTGAACACTGGGGACAATGCTCGGAACGTCCAAGTGGGACCTGGTGGTTCCTTCTCTAATCTCCCATGCCGCAAATGGATCTGCCCGTCGAACACCGGTGCGCACGGCATGGCGTCCCTTGAGTGGTCAAATTCGGCGGATTTTGCACAAGCATACCAAAATTCCAGACTTGCTCAGCTGACACAAGGGCGGTGAAATCAAAGAAAAGATAGAAACGATGCTCGTTAGATAAACGAAAATTCGACGAATCCCACCATTCGGGAAACCCGCATCCGCTTACGCTTCCCGTCGCCTTTTAGCACGACCCCGGCTCTCGCTAAAGATAAAGCTCGTCAGTCCAACCAAATTCAAGAAAGGAGAGGAGGGGCACGCACGCAAATGCCCTGTTCTTGCGTTTCCGACTCTCCTTCTTCATCACATTCCGTGTCACCTTGCGCTTTGCAGCTCCCTCCGGATCCGTCGTCGCCTGCCGGCCAAGAACGGCAGGTAGCATCGATTCGAACAAGACAAGATGAAGGGACAAACAACGTACCTGAGTCGCTCGTGCTACGCGTCTTTCCTGCTGGACACGCACAGCACCCTGTCGAATCCGGTTGTACACCTGCGCAAACGTTGTCGTGCCCACTTTCGTCTGCACAAGGTCTTGCAGCTCAATCGCAGTCGCCCTGAGCTCATCTAGTAGTTACGAGATACACAAGTTCAGCGCACGATCGATGGAATCAGGAGCGCGCGACGAACCCATACCAGAATCACGGATTGTATCTTCTTCAGTGATGCGATAGACGGGCGTAAGTATATGTGGCAAGAATCGCTCTAGAAGTGTCGGCTCCATGTGTGTCGACATCGCAGCGAAGAAACGCAAGACAGATAACGGAGAGAGGGCCCAATTGGTCTGTCGTACAATCAAGAGCAAATGAGCAGATGCTGGGCTTGGAAGTAAAGGAGCAGACACACCGGCGCGGTTGATTTATTTCGTCGCGTAATTTGCGCCGATCGTGCCTGGTACGAGAGTTTGGAGAACAACCAAGGAAGTGCGTCCGCACGTCCCTTACTCTCGTCCCCTTCCACTTCTTGATCATCCCCTTCATCGTCGCTATCACTTTCGCTCACCTTGTCCTTCCCGGCATGTGCCACCAGTGGCCCCTGCGCGACGAACCATTTTCCAACGAAAAACAAATTCTTCACGGCCTGCAACGCCACGGTCGTCTCCACATTTGGACTTTTCAGCAATGCGCACAACTTGTCTGCCACGTCCCTCATGTTGTTGTATCTCAACACCTGCTCCACATCCGCACCCGCACCCGTTGACTCTTGGAATACGGCCGTCGTAGACGCCGCGAAAAGGACCCCGAGTAATCGACACGCAGCGCTCCGCACCCAAGCATGTGGAAATGCCAATAGCTGAACGATCGCCATCCATGGTACCCTGCCTGGCTCCGTCGTCGCCTCTGGAAATGCTTGCAACACCTTGACTAGCCCTTGTAGCATCTGATACGTCGTATGCCATTCCCCGTCCAAACAGTTTTCCCTGTCTATGACCATCTCGGCTGCCTTGTCTTGTAGCGCGTCCCGGGAAAGTGATACACGGCTATCCTCCGCGACACTACCGAGGTCCTTCAGTATTGTATCGAGATACGGTGCCGACGCACGCTGCAACGCGTCTACGACGAGCCCGTACACCTGCACCGCAACACTCCGCAATGCTACTTTTTCCTTCTGTATCGCCCATGCGTGTAAATGTCCAATTACTCCTTGCTGGAGCAACTGCGCTTGTTCTTCCTGTAGTCGCCGCACCAGGTCCTGAATGACGCCCGCAGCAGCCTGGCGGCACGCCTTGTCTGCATCGTTGGCCACACACAACACCAGCGCTACGAACAGCATTTCCGCGTAGTTCACCATCAGGCCCATGTCAAATTTAGAAACAAACGCGTGCAGCAGTTCCAACACGCTCGATCGCCCCGACGCATGTTCATAAGACAGGTTTCGAGCAAAAAACGTGAGTGTCGTTTGGAGACGAGCCGCGCCCTGTGGGTAATCAAGCAAGAACTGGAGGAGGAGCGATCGCGCGGATTCACGCGTGTGCGCTGACTGAGATGTAACAAGGGTGGACGACACCGTCGTCATGACATCGTACAGCTCGGGCACAACTAGCTTGCGCGCGACAATCGCACGGAGCAGTGCGAACACACTTGCTTGTCGGCTTGGTTCCTCGAGGTCGGGGGCAAGTAGTTCAAGAAGGAATATGAGATCTTCTTCCTTGACATTTGCGGTCTGGCATTCACGTAGGATTGTCGCGAGCGACTTGAAGGCTGTTTGAGCTATCGCGGATTCTGCGCTCCCAACGGAACGGATGATGGCAAGAATTTGACGCGACATGAGGGGCGCCGACGAGGCAACAGCTTTCAAGGGACATTGCAGTATACATGGAGATGCTTTGAGAGCAGCAACGATGACAGCCTCCGACTCAGCATACAGCGTGTTTCCGATCAAGTTCACGAATGGTTCCAGCCTCGCCAACAACTTTGCATCATGTAAATCGAATCGAGACCGCCGATAGGCCGTCGTGAACAAATCGAGTCCGAACACGACAAAACTATGTCAAAATACGTCATCATTACCATCCGAAGCACATACACGCATACCAACATACCGATACGAATTGTGCGCATAGTGGTCATTGTCGGCCAGGATCCTTCGCTTCATTTGCATGACGTACTCGTCCTTCCGCTTGCCTTTCGTCGAAGGGGTCGTCCTCCTTTCTGCTTCTTGCAAAAACTTGGCATTTTGGCTGATGAGTGTATGACACAACACCAACAACTCTGGCGGATTCAGACGCGCATTCGAGTTGAGGCCACCTGCCATCCGCCGAAGCACCTCATCCACTTGCTGCATCGACTTGACCGAATTCGTCACCTCCATCACGGATCGAAGGGGCAACAAGAGCGCACTGATCCTGTCGGGCGATACATAACGGGCAGAGAGAGCAAAGCAGTCTAATCCCCGTGATGCGCTCCCCTTGACCTCGCGCATCTTGGTCCTGAAATCGTCGTGCTGAACGTCCTTGCCTGATTCGCCAAACACGACTTCGGAGGCGATGTGAGCGATATCGTCGACACAGCCGTCAAGGTCGTTGATTGCGGCGTCAGCGCGATCGGGCGAGGTGACATGGGCCAACAACGCATGAGTAACGTAGGCGAGCACATGGAGCTGTGGGCCACGCAAGAGTGCCGCTCGGAGTTCGCGGAGGGTCAGCGCAAGATACACAGGGCCTAACATAACAGCAATGCGACACAGTGCCTCACGAACAAGGTCCCGCGTCTCTTGAGATCGACTGCGAAGCACCTGACTCAACACAGTCAGTAGTTTTCCAATTTGTGCCTCTTTCGTGTTAGCCGGGAGATGCAATGCGACGTTCACAATCCCGAGCGCAATAGGAATGCGGAGGGTATCCTCATTCTCGTCCCGATTCTCCAGATAGCCAAGCAACGCCGGGAGGAGGCGCACGTTGACCGCGTCGGATATTTTCTTGATGTCCGTAGAGGGGGCGATGGCCGGGGGTCGGATGTCTGCCGTAGTCTCCTCGATTTCTAGTGCGTCATCGTTAACGATGGCATCCGCGTCCATTTCCTGAATGACTTCCTCCATCGAGAAATGAAAGTTTTCGAGAATAGCGACCAGCGTGCGTATGTTCACGCGGAGGGCCTCGTCTTTGCGCTCGGAGTTCCGAATATACTTTTGAACCAGGTTGTAATACGCCGACCACGATAGTTGTTTCGCGATTCGACCCAACGTATTGATCGCCTCAGCCACCAATAAATGGTCCAGCGATACTGTGGAGACAATGTAATGCTCCACGAGTGGAACAAAAATTTCTGCCAGGTTCCTGCTGCGCAAACATCCCTCCTCACATTGCTCGCCAAGTCGCCGAAGGGCCCTCGTACGTCGATGAATCTGGACGTGATGGATGTTGGCGAAGAAACTTGCTTCGTCGTTACCGCCTGCAAGTAAAGGCCGCATATCTCGAAGTGATTCAATGCGTTCGCATTTTTGCACAGCGTTTGCAATGACACCGAGGGCCTCAGCACGGACGAGCTCTGATTTGCATCTTAATGCATGTTTGAGTGCAGGGAAGACGGTACGCAGAAAGACAGGCTTAGCTTCCGCCGCGAGAGGTGTATCAGACGCAATGATCCCAACAAAGCGGCGGAGGGTGAACGCAGCGTTGTTACGAATCGCGAGTTCATCTGGGTCTTGAATAAAATACAGCGCGTTGTACAACACTGGCAACCAATCGCGAACAGATAGGGTGAGGTAGTGCTCCTCGTTAAGTATTGCGAATGCCTTAAGTCGACGGTCAAAATCAGGTTCATTTATCCGTTTCGAGGAACAGGCGTTGAGAGACTCCAGCAGCGACGAAAGACTTTGAAGACTTCGGTGGGCGACAACTAGTTGGTTGAATGCCAAGGTGAGGGTCATCCGGGCGTTATTAGAACGCAATGTGAGGAACAAGCGCGAAAGTAGTTCGTAGATTGTTACGAATGTCGGTGATACGGGATCCGACAACTCGGGTATGAGCATGAATAGGTTGTTCAAGGTCATCAACATGTTAACCTTGGTCTTTTCAGGAACAACTTTCCCTGGTTTGCGCAACAACGGCAAAAGTAGGCGCACAAGAACGGACGCCTGAGCAGGATCTACGATGCGGTGTGCCACTTGTGACAACACGCTGAGCTGACGCTGAACAATAGGAGTTGACAGATGCTGATCGCTTTTGGTCCGCTCAACGAGTGTCGTGAGATTCTTGAGAAGTGTTGAGAGATGAGGCTTCACGACGCTTTCTGCAATCGCGTCATCCTCTGAGGAAATTGCAAGTAAACAATCAACGATATCAAAGACGCGTGTCAGGACGGTAGGCTTGACACTCGCAGCGACCAAGCAATCCAATATCTTGGGCAAAACACGATCGTCATAATCCACCAGATAGTGGACATACTCTGGTCGTGAGGCCCACGAGTAAAACACGTCGAACAAGGACGAAGGCGATTGGGTGTTCTCTTGATCGAAGAGAGCAAGTCGCGGCGAAAAGATCGCGTCAAATGATTTCTGCAGGTATGGTGCATAGTCGAATGAAAGGGGATTGTGGAAGAGATCTCCAAGTCGTCGGAGGCCAAGTTGTCGAATAATGCGTATCGTCCTAGTTGTGGGACCCCCATCCACATTTGCATCAGCTTCGATGTCTGTATCATCTTGATCCTCCTCTTCACCGACCTCGTTAAGAGCACTTTCATCTATCACCTCGCTCTGCTTTGATAACCCCAACCGGGTTTGTGCGGCTGCGCTGAGGTCCAGAACAGTCCCAAGAAGAGCAGGCCAATGCGCCGCCATTTTTGGTCCGAGGTGTCTCAGCACTTCACCCAGAAGGTTTAAAAACCCGACTTGCTGTTTAAGAGATGTACTGGGAGGTACCGCCATCAAGTCAAATATCCCGTCAGAACGTGCTCGACTATTCGAACCCATAGGTTTTAACATTAGGTCCACGAATAGTCCAAGTTCACCTTCCGAGCACATAGCAAGTGTGCCGAGCACCGCAGCTCTTCGATCTGCTCCTCTGGTGCGTCCCTTCTTCTCGAGTATGATACCAAACATTAAACGGATGGAGGTGTCGACAAACATGGGTCGGTCCGTGACATCCAGGGAAGGCAGGTCGAGATGGGCAAGTTCCTCCCGCCACAACGTTTCGTCCAGGAGACGTCGAAGTGTCTCCTCGTGTCTCATAAGATTGGGAGCCTTGTACGTAAAAACGCAGCTGAGTGCCAGTGTTCGCAATGTACGATCGGGGTGCGATAAGAGGGTGCGGTAGAGGGCAAAAAGGGTCTCTGTAGAGTAAAGCGCCTTTGGGTTGATGATCTTGCTGAACAGCGTAAGCCACGCATTCAGTTTGCAGCGTGGGAGACTCGGGGCCGTGTCATTGTCTACCCCCATCGATAGGAAGAACGGAACTAATTCACGGTTGTACTTCTCCGCAAGCGAGGCACATTGCCCAAGCGTTGAAAGCAACTGCATCTCAAATGAAACAGGGTCGAACCGGTCAAATGGTTTCTGATCCTATCAGAAAAAGAACATGTTCAAAACATAGCTCCATCCATCTAAGCCCGTGAACTCACGAGAATGATCGCTTTCTTGTCGTGCTCATGATCCAACCAACTTGTAATCACGCTGCTCATTTTGTGTGCAGCGCCATCTCTCCATGTTCGTTCCTCTTCCCAAGAATCGTCCTTGGCAACCTGCTCGTAATTCTTGCTCAACCACTCAGGAAGGCTATGAACCTGTGTCATGCTTGTAACAGCCAGTAATTCGTCAAAGAGACGCGCCCAGACTGAATCATCAAATCGTTTAGCTAGACAAGAAAGCGCCTCCGAGGTCGGTGACCACAATGGTCGCAGATTAACCTTCAGTTGAGCTACGTAGAAACGATCAGGTGCGTTCGAGCAAAACCGAGACAGATACCTACAGATCAACCATCGTACGCAAAGGTCAGTAGCCAGGGGCTCGTCATCCTTGATCAGCTGTCCAATGCGACCGATTCGCAACACCCTTTCGCGCACGCCCTGAACATCCAAGGAAACCTCCTCGCCTTGCAAACACCGTTTCAGTGCATCCTGTTCTCCGGGTGATAGTTTTACTAACTTCGAACTAAGGATTTTAAGCGCGCTCAAACGCAACGACCGCGAATGCGACATAATACAAGTCCGCAAATGGAGGTAGAGTTCCGAGAATGACAAGGCGTCTGGTATCGATGGGCTGGTAAGAAGGGACGTCAGTATGCCTTCATTGGGGTGGAAACGCAGGTTTTACCTCGATTGGGTGATGCCTGCCAAACCATCCAGTGCGCACTGGGACCATGACCAACGCTGCACGACAGTCCTAGTCCACGCCGCTAGATCGACTTGTTGCTTCCACGAACCATCCTTGGATGCCACAAGGGCATGCATGCACGCCGATAAAACCCAAGCCGCGTTTGCATAGGATGATTTCCACGATTCTTCCGGGTCAGGTGCATCTAACATGCGTTGGACTGTCGCTACCAACAATTCTGGCATCTTCTCAACATATACCGACAGCGACAGAAGATTGCGCAATTCGTCAGCACCATCTGGGCTGAGCTCCCAGTGCAACAATCGTTCACGAATCCAAATATCGATGGAACGCCTCCATACAATATCCACATCCCCAAGCTTATCGGAACGTTCAAGGCTTGCGAGTAGGCGCAACGTTTGTTTTGGCTCTATAGCAAGAAGGTCTCCAGTAGACCGAAGTAAGGCAGGGAGAGCGACAAGTCTCCACGCTCCCCAGGACAACTCGGCGAGAGCGCCAAGAAGCGAAACACCAAACTTGGGCACTTGGAGTGCTTTCATGATGAACATACGGCCAACGCTCGTGGATATGGTCATATCTCCGGCTGTGAACACTGCCACTGAAAATTTAAGAAGAGCAGTCTCGGTTACAGGGGAGATTTGCATATTCGGCAGTGTGGACGCTAGTTGCGATAGCTGTGATGCTTTAGGATCGTCATTGATAACTAGGGGAGGTAAAAAGGCGAAAACACTCACCAGAAAGTCGGGACCCCTGACGGACGCTACAAATGACACTGATTAGTTGCAATGCACGGCGGAGGCATTCAACCTCTGCATCACTTGACGGTAATTGATTGGCGACAGTCAAGAATCGAGCTACGAGTAGATCGGCCATAGGAGAAAATTGTTCAGCACCCTTGCAGTGGTGGATGATGGAAGTGAGCGTGCGCCGTAGGAGTGTGTATAGTAGATCAGGAGTCTTGCAGTTCAGGTAGCAGTCGACCACTGGCGCAATTATCGAAGAGGAAGTTGTATGAATGGTGGAGGAAACAGACTGATGACACAAGAACGCGATCAGTATACTGGAAGCAAGAAGAGTAAGTATTCTAACCCTGCAAGCGAAGGCAAGCATCCAGGCACTTGCAACTTCTACGCCAGCGAGATTGTTGGTCATGAGAAGAACTGCCTTTTCTCGAGCAGAAGTTTTCAAGCGGCGAAGTACGGACGCCCAGACTTCAGCGGCAGCGCGCTGAACTTCGGGGCCACAGTTCGGTAGGACGGCATGAAAGGAAGACCATGTTTTCTGTAAAAGGTCCAAGTGTATAGATGGCACAAGAAGATACCTAAAAAGCGCCGATAAAGTGCCTAGTAATGCAGTTAATGCAGGAGTTGCAATAGAACGGGGAAGAAAACGGAGGAGCGTCGCCAAGAGGTCGCTATAGACGGGTGATAAGGTCGTACGAAGGTCATGAGCAAGCTTTTGGAGAAGACTGTTATTACGAATGAGTACAAGTGCATGGACAAAAGAGGGTGACCTACTCGAGAAGAGCCCGTAATGCCTCGTCATCGGCAGCATCCACTGCGGACATCCATAACTCAACGACACCTTTCCAGTTATGCAAGAGGAGCGGCATGGAAAGGGAAAGTGGATCAGCCTCGTTGGCAAATTGAACGAACGACGGGGAAAGATTGAGCTGTCTCCATTGCTGGAGAGAAGCGTAAAAGTGTGACTCGTTGTCCTAGTGGACATACGGCGTGTTTGAGCGTGTCATGGAGATAGAATAAGAGTAAGTACCGCTAGATCTTGGTCAAACTTTGTGAGGTCGAGCGCGGATGGCAAGTGGACATCTTTTAATGATTCAGCGTACGATTGATACTACGGACACAGCTTTGAGCGTCGTAAATGAGATGGTCAGCCAAACCGACCTTGAAACGTTTCACCCGATGTACAACCTCATCGGAATCCGAGGCAGGGGGCTCCATATTGGCATGAGCTGAAGATTGAACTTAGACTAAGCCGCAACTTTTCGTGGTGATTACTAAGTATCCGTAAATGGCAATTTAGTTGTCGTTTAAGGTTTCCGGGCAGTACTTTGATCAATACTCAATAACTACAGCTTCTATGCATTGTTCTGAGAACAAACATGCCCAAGACTTTTATGGTGAGGTTCTGTACATGTTTATTATTACTTGGATTGGTGTGGTACGTGCGAATTCACGCCATAGCTGTCTTTCAGGAAGTGCACGAGGATGTCGTCAGGCATTATATTGTCTGCCAGCTTGCGATGCATTAGGTATGAAACGGGTGGATACATCCAAGAAACCAAAGAAAGAAGCATCTTTGGAACAAAGGGAAGTGGCGTCTAACACGTGTCACGGGGCAACATCGCAGTGGGCGTAAAAAAGTTGCTGTATTGCCATGGGGCCTCGACCGCGTTGCGCCCATATATAAGCCCCACTCGACGACCCTCTATTCCAGACCTCCTCATCATGACTCTAAATCTCCCCGTCACTCCAAGGTCGAAGGCCCGCGCCCGGGCTACTAACGCGCTGTCTATTTTCCCCACGCTTACTGCAAATTCCTCCGACTCCCTTGAACTTCCGAGCACTGGGACTAGCTCCTCTGCCAGCACTGTCGACCACCCGGATGACGATGCGGCCGTAGGACTCGCTGGTCATGATACTGGTAACCGCAAAGAGATGCTCCAGCTGATCAATCGTTTGCGTGATACTGGGTACAGGCTTTTATTCGCTGCGTTTACCTCGTTGCTCATGAAATGCCATCCGTAGCGTGCAAACTGACATCGACCTACCCATGATCGCAGTCATCGGAAACCAAAGCGCCGGAAAGTCTTCTCTAATCGAATCCATCTGTGGCATCACGCTACCGCGATCATCCGGAACCTGCACCAGGTTAAGTGTCGTCTTTGTAACAAGCGCACGCTTACCTCTCTACAGATGTCCGACTGAGTGCAAGCTATCGCTCTCCGACTCGCCGTGGAAGTGCTTCGTCAAGCTCCACTTCAGCACTGACGCTAGTGGCGTACCCATCCCCGTCAAAATCATTTCGTTTGGTGATCCTATCACCTCCAAATCCTTAGTCGAGGATCGTATTCGTCGCGCACAGCGAGCCATCCTAAATCCATCGCGGGATTACAAAAAATACTTATGTCAAGATGACTCTCCGGAGGAAAACGAGGTCTCCTTTTCGAAAAACTATGTTTCGTTGGAGATAAGTGGACCGCAACTCATTGATCTCTCCTTCGTAGACCTACCTGGTCTTATCGCTAGTGTCGGGAGAGGAGGCGACGAACGTGACATCGATCTTGTCAAGTCTTTGGTCACTTCATACATAGAGAAGCCGAGTTGCGTCATTCTACTCACTGTCGCATGCGAGAGTGAGTGATCGATTTTTTGAAGAATTCCCCTTGTGGATTTTTGTGGCCCAACAATATCCGCCAGCCGACTTTGAAAATCAGGGCGCACACCACATCGCAAAGCAATACGACCCAGAAGGGAAGCGAACTGTTGGTGAGTCTGCTTATCATCACGTTTCTATTGCCTCAACCAATCCATTCTTCAAACAGGTGTTCTGACGAAACCTGATCGCATTCCTCCTGGTGAAGAACCGGCATGGTTAAAGATCCTTCGAAACGAGACCGAGCCCCTGGCCAACAACTGGTACTGTGTAAAGCAGCCTTCTTCGCAGGACGTTTTGAAAGGGGTCACGTGGGAAGGGGCTCGCCGACAAGAAGATGAATGGTTCAGCTCAAAGCAGCCGTGGTCTGGCCTCGAGCCGCGGTACCAACGATTCCTTAGGACCCGGTTTTTGACGGAAAGGTTGAGCATTATTTTGTCGGAGTTAATCACGAAGAGGTAGGCAGACTATTCTCCGATATCATATTCCTTGGCTCACGAAATTTTTCAAGGCTCCCAAAGATCCAAGAGGAATTGATGAACGCAATCCAGAACACGGAAGAAAAGCTGTATGGTCTTCCCAGAGCCCCATCCGCAGACCCCGTCAATGAAGTCCTGCAACTTCTCGAAAAGTTTGTCCAGGACCTTGGCCGCCGTGTCGAGGGTACCCCTGAAGAAGATGGGCTACTTCAGACTCTTCGTCCATACCAAGATGCCTTCAAAGCCTCCATACGGGGCACGTGCCCTAACTTTGTCCCTTGCAAAAAGACGGTAAATAAGGAATTCCCAGAGCCCAAATTTCTGGCGGATGAGGATGGCGGTAGCGGCGCGCCAGAGAGGTACCACACTGGGCCAAAGATATACATCGACGAAGTCTTAACGCGGGCGCAAAAGTAAGCTTTCTCGCGACTCCCAATAGCACAGTTTGATAATTTGACAGCGCCCGAACGCGAGAGCTCCCGGACAACTATCCTTTCGTAATCCAATGCGCTTACATCAAGGAATTTACAAAAAAGTGGAGTGGGCCAGCGATGGTTCTCTTCGACCACATTTACGCTGTTCTGAAGGACGACCTCGAGAGACTAGTCGAACGTCACTTTGCACAGATGGGCAACGGGCAGGCCAAACGGGCTATTTTGCGAGTGATGTGCTCACCATTTTCACTATCGGAACTCATCATTCCACAGGATGATCGTGAACGAAAGAGAAGATACAATGGTTACTTGAAATTGAAGGAACCCCGACGACCCTCAACACGCACTATTTCGCCAGCTATAAAGACAAGTTTTTGACTTACTATAGGGACGCCCGGGACGACAATAGCCTGTTGGCCAAGCTTCAACTCGTACGAACAGACAGGCGATCTAGCGGCGACTTTGAAGCGTCGGTCAACAAGGCCCTCTCTAATCTGAATGAAATCGGCATCTCTGTCAAAGCGACTGACCTTCCCAGGCTACTCGCCCCAGACCCTATGGAACCTGCTCTCAACATCATGGCAAGCGTCCGGGCATACTTTCAAGGTAGAATCCTACCCGCAACTGTGGCGTGTACACGAGCTGATGGCGCGCGATAGTCGCGTACAAACGCTTTGCTGATATGGTTCCGATGGCTATCGACTACGAAATCGTGCTTGGTGTACAGCACGGGATCGATAATGCGCTCCGGCAAGGACTCCAAGTCACTGGGCCGGATGGCTCGGACCGATGCAAGCGCATGCTGGAACAGAATATCGGCGTTGTTACGGAGCGTCAAGAGGTCCAGGAGAAAATGAAGAGGTTGCAGGCTGCGCGTGCACAATTGAGGGAGTTGATGTAGGTTCCAGTACTGGGGCCTTGATGATATTGCTCGTGTACATCGTTGTTCTTGGATATCGTCTCATTCCTGTCAGAGTTACACGAATCTCAACCCCGCGGGTGCATCTCTCTGGTACGCACGCTTTCAATACGAGGGACTGCTCATGGCGCTGCTCATGGGTAGCAAACAGCCGTCTCGGAGCCGGCAGCGTGGAAAAGATTAATCCATGATGCGATATTGTTCTACATGGACGTTCGCATATAATTTCGAAACGTACATGTACCCACGTATAAATATGCTTCGTGACCCGGAAGGGGGAAAGGATACGAAGCAACCCAGCTAGTCCACGGTGACACCTCGCGCTCTCAAATCGGTCTTGGCCTCGTTGATTTCCTGAAGGAGCCGGCGCCATCGGAAAATGCAGGTTATGAGTCGAAATGTCGAGGATGGGGGTTTTCGGCCAAGTCTTACCTTGAGCAATTCGTGATACGCGTCTGGGCAATCTTGAAAAGTGAACAACCCCCAGCCGAGGGAAGCGAGGGAATAAGCGCCAAATGAGACGAGCAGCCACCATGGAATCTAGTATCAACTTGGTTGGCATCCGTGTTGGACCAAGTGTGAACGGGGTATACGTACAACGGGTAGTAACTGGGTGACTACTTCTGACTCGAGGAACGGGACCGGAAGAGCGGCAAAAAAGGCAAGGAGGTAAACGATGAGAAACGCGGAGGCGTAGAAGGCGACGCGGTGTGCACGGGCCATTGCAGAGAGGTTCAAAACAAGCGTGTCAGGCTGGTATAGGTGGGCCTGCGGACATGACGCCGGCGCGGGTGTTTGGTGATGTTTGTGCGTAGGCCTAGGAGCTTTGCTTTTTCCAGTTTCGTACTGCCCGAGCGTCGACATAGCTGGAAAAACTCCCATTGACAAGCGAGAATCTAGCATACACAAACTTACTTCAAATGCTCCTTTTGACATGATAAGTCCCTGAGACATACCTCTTCATTAAATTGTGAGACCTGATAATATGCAGCCGACCTTAGCTCAGTTGGAAGAGCGCGAGACTGTAATGGATAAAATCATCTTGAGGTCGCCTGTTCGAGCCAGGCAGGTCGGATTCCATTTTTATTTGTTATCTCAATTAGTTACGTGCTTGAGAACTGGAGTGAATTGTTATCTTGCTTCCACTATGAATCGTGAATCAAACAATCTCCCGACTATCGGAAAATTTTGGTTGTCATTAGTCCCGGCACGTCGTCTGATCAAGATTGCCATAGTCGTACTGACGACGGTAGCTTAGCTTGTTCTCAATCTTCGAACAGCGGTTGGAACATCTGCAAGATTGTCTTAGTATACACTCAAAATGCGAGGTGGGACTAAAAACAGCTCACCTTCCTACCATCTTTGTCTCCCTCTTGTGTTGGCCCAAATTCGTCTTCAAACAGATCCAGGCTTTCCCCTCCGTCCCCCCCTCCATTCGCCAAGTCCGATCCCCATTCCTTATCTCTCGCAACTTCAAATTCAACCTCTTCCCCATCTCCTTCTAGCATGTCCTCTAATTCCTCTTGATTCATATGCTCTACGCCCAGTCCCGACTCTATAATAGCTTGTTCGCTTTGTTGGGAGAGTTGCGATAGCGGAAAGAATAGCGGAGTTTGGGCACGCTGCGTTGGCCGCTGGCGCTCGCACGTTGATGGAGCTGGAGGTGGAACAATTCGCGACGGTTGTAGATCTCGTGAACCTAAATTTCCGTCCACGTTACTGTTGGAACCTCCAGCGCGCCTATCAACAACTGCATTGTCGTTGACACCGTCCGCATAGAAGTCGTCCATGGCACCAAAATCCCCATTTTGCGAAGAATGGAAATCAAAGGAGCGACTTTCTTGTGACCAATTAGGTTTGGGAATGGAAGGCGGCGGCGGTGGTGGCATTAAGTGTTCATCCTTTGTTGCCATTGAGCCTTCCCGACTCATACTCCTCGACGAGGCAACTTCCATCCTTTGTGCCGCTTTCATCGATTTCTTGACCTTTTCTAAGCGTGGCGTCTCACTCCTCTCTCTGTCCGATCCCGCAAATCGCTGCGGTTCGTTTCCCGGGAACTGTCTCTTCTGTCCGCCAAATCGCTGTGGCTGAGGTGTAGATGAATCGCGTGCGTTGGCGTTCGAACCTAGTGACGCCTGAAGTTGTGATGTAGATATTACAAAAAGTCCGTCTGACTCGTTGCCTTCAATCTCAATGAAGAGCGGCGCCGCAGGGTGTGTAAAACGGAGTTCCAGCGCGGAAGCCATAGCTTCTGCAAACGTGATTGTAGCCTAAAAAAAGTTAATATTGATGTATGCCACGACCAGGTAAAGACACACGTTGAACTCTCGTAGATGGAAGCCGATGGTAATGGGTGGCTCGACGACTTCGTAGACGTCGAACTCTTCGGCACTTATGGTGAGCTCTGTGGCTAGCTGTGCTCTGCCTTGGAGCAGATTACCGATGTCGGCATGCAACTTGTAGATGGTGCTGACCTTTTGCATCGATGGACGACTCGAGGCTTTTCACCTCGACTTCAGTGTCTCCGAAGGTCCACACTAGCTGAGGGTCACTCTTGGCGCCGCGGCCACTTGGGAAGTGCTCTGTGATGTCTTTTACAGCTCTCGGGCCAATAGTGAGACGTGATTCGTCTTCGAACTCGGGATTACCGGGAGAGAGGAGAGATGTAGGTAGAAGAAGAGGCAAACGATGAGTTTTAACGATACCTAGCAGGGTATATGCATGTTGTCATCGATGCTGAACGGTTGATCTCACCATGTTTACAGTGTAAGCGTACAATGAACCTGCTTTCAAGCGTGTCCTCGTCTTCCTGGGACTGATCGCCGAATGGCCCTTCAATGATGATTAGTTCGCACCGTTCGACTGACTTTTCAAGGGTCCTGTGCTTGAATATAGACAACAGTGTCTACGCACTAGTTTGATGTACGCACTACCTGAGCATACGCGCAACGCACCTTTACGAGCAATTGCCCCTTGACGTCCTGGGATTCGCTGGCGCTGCTAGTCGACGGACCAGCTCCATTCACACCGTCCCCCACGCGGTACCTCGAAAAGAACATCCTCTTGTATGTAAAGCGACAGTACGCAGAGAGTGACGAGTTCGTCGCGCTCAAGGTCAGGTTTTGAGTGTTTGCGTGGAGCACGAGGTCGTCGCCGTACCGCGAGAGACATGACAAGGCCCTGATGAATGCTTTCGTTGAATGAGTATCTGAGCAGTGAATGTGTCGAGCACGTACGTTTGAGTGCTGCAGCGCTGAGTGTCGCCTGCATCTTGGTGGGCGCGTCCAAGCCATAAGTATGCCACCGGTCAAGCTCGCCATCATTGGCGGGGGGCCATCCGCATTCTACGTGGCCTCGCGGTTGCTGTCACTCGTGTCCCACACGGACCCATCCTCACCATCGCTGAGAGTGCACGTATTCGACCGTCTTTGGGCACCACACGGTCTCGTCCGCTACGGTGTTGCCCCGGACCATCCAGAGGTCAAGGTACGTGCACGACGTCGCCCTCGTCTGCCCCGCTCACAGTGCACAAGAACTGTACGAACAAGTTCGACCAGACTGCAGCTGACCCGCGTTTCCGATTCTTTGGCAACGTCCACGTTGGGGGTGTAAGCTCGATCCCGCATGCGCTGTCTGTCCCACTCGCGTCGCTTCTGCAAAACTACACGCATCTCTTGTTTGCATCCGGATGTACGCGTCCGACGCTCCATCCAGACATCCCCCCGTCCTCTCATTGCGTTCCCGCACTGTCACTTGTGCACTGGTACACTCAACATCCATCTAACCCACCCGCGCCAGCCCTCGACAAGATTACTCACCTCACTCTCATTGGCAACGGAAATGTCTCTCTTGACGTCGCTCGAATGCTTCTCTCATCACCCTCTGTTCTCAAGAAATACGACGTCCCCGAACATGTTCTCGAAGTTCTCTCCCGGTCCACGCTCAAGCACGTTTCCATCGTCGGTAGACGCGGCCCCTTGGAAGCAGCTTTCACGAACAAGGAACTGCGCGAAATGATGCACCTCCCAAACGTTTCCATGGTTCCTCTCGACCCCGCCCTCCTTACCTTCCCGGAGGAAATAACCTTGTCCCGCCAACAGCGCCGTACCGTCGAACTTCTTCAGAAAGGCTCTAAATACCGGCCTGGAAGCGCTGACAAGTCCTGGTCGCTTGATTTCTATCGCACGCCCTCCGCGCTCACGCTGTCGCCATCCTGTTCTTCTCCCGCCGAGCTCACTCTTGCACACACACATCTTGATTCTTCCACTGGCGGCGCCATCCGTTCAGATCAGACGTCCTCCCTCTCTACCTCGCTCGTTGTCACATCCCTTGGCTTTCGTGTAGACCCTACCACGGCATTTTTCGAGACGTCTTCTTCCCATCTCCGGGCACGGGGTGGCCGTATCCTATCTGAATCTGGCTCCTCGCTGAAAAATTTATATGCTTCTGGGTGGTGTGCAAATGGCGCCAAAGGCGTGCTAGCCACCACAATGATGGATGCATATGCGGTTGCCGATACAATTCTCTCGGACATTGTATCTGACACTCTGGAGGATACAAATGTGACTGCGGCTTATGAGAGTCAAGATGCACTAGCACTCAATTCTACTCCTCATCCAGAGGGTCCGCCCGAGGAAATCACACAAGGTATAAAGGATGGACTGGTTACCCAATACGACGACTGGAACGCCATCAATGCTGAAGAGGTGCGTAGAGGTGCATTGCTTGGCAAAGAACGTGAGAGGATGGGGTGGGAAAATGCGAGGGAGTTCCTCTCGGTTCGACGATAAATTACGCTCATGGATTTAAGCCGCTAGACATAACATATCCCCACTCGGTAATGCGTAGGACCCATCTAGAGTTTTCCCTTTGGCTTTCAGCTTACCCCAGAAGTCATAATGCATCGTCGCCTATCCTTCCTCTGGGAAACTTGATGGGACAATGGCCGCCGTTGTCACCTCTGCGTGGACGCGGGCAAAAATTTCTGATTCCTGAAACCAGCCGACCTCGGGTGTTGCGGGTCCTATTATTCTGTTCGGAGGCTCGGCGAAAAGGCACGTTTGCTATTTCCGATGTACTAGAATGCAATAGTTACCTGTTGACCGAGCATCAGAGTTGAGCCACGGCCTACGGGATCCAACAAACTTGAGCATTAACCGATATTGTCAAATGAGAGTGATTCGATCACAAGGATTATCAATTGCATTGAGGTTCAGAACGGCTGTGTAACATTACCCACTAACTTTAACCACCTTGACTCAGACCTTTACTGACTCTTTCATGAACGATGTCCGAGCGTTACTAACACACGACATTTTCGGACTTACTGCAAGCGGTTGTTAGTCGTATCGAACGGCGACCGATGGGGTTGTTACTCGCCTCTAGTCTGGGCATTACATTACTTACTGATGTTTTCCCGCCTCATAACCCGGGCCTTGAGATGACTCGCTCTCCCCAAAGAACTGCTGCTGGTGCCACTGCCACCACTCCGCCCATTCCTTCTGCCGCTGCTGCTCAGCCTGCTCCTGCAAAGCACTCAGCATCGCCGAATACAACCTTCGAATGAACTCACTGTAGATGATGGTCATTTACATTGCCGATATTCATCAATGATCCTGTCACATACCTGCTTCAGAAAGAGGGGCGGGAGACTGAACAAGAGGTTGAGCAGGAGGCTGGACCTGATCGTGATCGTGATCAGATTCCACAGGAGCGTTGTGGGCGGCACCCTGATAATAGCAAAGGAAGTTATTTGGCCTGTCCAAAGAAACATAATGGACTCACTGTCCATGATTGTCAGCTCCATTAAATTTCACTCATGATCTTGCCACTCACCATTCCCAGTGTCAGAAGCACTAGGGTTGCTGGAGGCAGCGACACTGTAAGCCCCAGAATAATAAAATTAGACACGAAATGCGCCTCACCCGCAGCAACCCGTAAAAGAGCCTACAACCGCTTTTCCGATTCTACCAAGGCCCCTGCTGGCCACTGAGGAAGATGACCTTTGAGGACTGCGTGTGTTACCCTTCTTGCGAGTCGGAGATCTACCCGCAAGGTATTCATCACATCCAAAATATTTACTGATCAAATGGATCTCACCGCTTTTCTTTCGCGCTATCTTCAAATGGCTCCCGTTTCCTAGTAGGTGTGGTTACATTTTACTTTCAGATACCAGTTTTGACACATACAGAGCTTTTGCAAAAAAAGGAACAGGAGATCCATTGATCTGAGGAATGTCATTACGTTGTTGAACGTCCCTGATATTCAGTGTGGGTGTAGACATGACGGAGGCAACATTCAAGAATAAAACCGCGGTGAACAAAGAAGGAAAATGCATCGTAGAAGGCAATGATAGTTGGTAGATGAACGAGAATAGCCGAGGCCGTCAACGGCAAGCCGAAAAGGAATCGGAGGCTGAGGAAGAGTAAACCGTGAGTACGCTGGTATGACGTTCCATACACTTACTAGCCGGTACCTATGAACCACGCGAAGGAAAGGAAGATGGCTACCCATGCTAGAAAAAAGATCGCAATTTATATGCTCAAGGGAAGTTCTAGCCTCATACAAGAGTCATTGATGGAGATGACACCTAGCAACAACCTCCCGGACCGTGTAATAATATAGTGAACGAGAAATGTCCGAGAGTCGGTCTTTCTCGTAACAAGTACAACACCAATGCGACGGCAGATTCTTGAGGAGAGCATGATGGCGGGAAGCGGCGTTCTGTAGACTCCGGACAACGCGTGCTAGCATTTCAATACAAGTGCAATGCCGATGCGACAATGGCACTGAATGGCAGATTTTTGGCATGAGCGATGTTTTATGCGCACACCGAAACCCGCTGGAAAGATAGACTGAACAAATGAACGTGTTGGTATGTTACATCGTAATACCGCTCACTTGAACAAATAAATCGGACGCAATAGTGTCCAGAGTCTCAGTTTTCTCACTTCACTTTCAGCCGTTCTGCCATATGTCGAAAATCCCGTGGCGTCGTTACCTCAATCCTTCTTCTGAAAAACTGGGTGAGGCAATGGCCGTCGCGGTCGCTTCTGTGTGGATGCTGGCAAATTTTGCAGATTGTTGAAACCTGCCGACCTCGGGGGTGGGTTGCGACGTGGGTTATTCTGTGGTGAAACAAGTCCACGTAACGCGCATCCGGGATAGAGATGAACTCACCTCGGCCTCTTGTTTCTGCTTTGAGTAAAACGAAAACAAATCCGCAATCTGCTGCTCGATTGCTTGTTTTTCCTGGTGGAGTCGTCCGACATCTTGGGTCATCACGGCCACTTCTCGGCCCAGCTCTGCTTTGAAATGCTCGACGTGCGCTATCGTCGCGTCGGTCACGTGCGTTCTTCCCGGTTCTCCAGCTTACCTTGAACATTGATCGCCGTGGCCTCCTTCATGGCTTCTACAAATCGCAGTCTTTCGCCACGAATCTCGTTTGTGAGCTCTACAGGAAAATGAGAACCTCTCGAATCGCGTGTCGTGCACTTGCCTGTCGAGAGGGCACGAAGCATCTGTTCTTGCTCATGACGCTGCCGGTTGATGATCTCGAGCACAGAATCCGTCACTACGACCAGATCAGCACAACCAACCAAGTACGATTTTCCCGGGAAGCACACCAAGCGCAGTCCGTTGTTCAGTGCCGTTGTTCATCTGTTCTCTGACAGCGTCCATCAGCTCACCCACAGACACTTGCAGCTGACCTTCACTAGAAGCTTTGGTCTCGACCGAAGATATAAGGTGTCTGATTTCGCCGAGCATTCCTCGGCCAGACGGTTCCCCACCCGTGTCACCTTCTGAAGTGACACCGAGGTAAGAGCAGAGTTGCTCCACGTTTGCGGCTACCGATTGTATATGCGCGGTGCCTCCGTTCACAAAAGTGTCGAGCCACTGTGGAGCTTATAATGAGCTCGAGGTACACAAGCATAAGGAGAAGTCGCGGATGCGTACCGAGTTCAGTTCATTGAGGTAACGAACGCTGTCAGCTTGCTGATCGACCTGAAGCTTTCGCTGCTCTTCGTCCAGTCTCAGGTGATCTAAGATCACTTGGAGCTAAGAAATTGGTCGAAGTAAGCTATTAGGAGCACAAACGAAGACAGCAAACCTTCTCTGCACCGGCATCCGGGGTTATGTCGTGAGCCGCGCTTTCTGCAGACACAGCAGCGGTATTGGATTTGAACAGAGACGCCAGCTCGTCAAGTTTCGAAGATATATCCGACGAGGGGACAGGGGGCTGCTCCGCTTCCCGTGCAAGCTGCAATTGTGCTTGACCATGTTCAATCGACACCAGCTTCTCCATGAGGACTGGGGCCAGCGACACGAGCTGTGACCGCAAATCTTCAAACATCTTGAACAAGGAATCCAACTGCGGATGTTCCGAGTTGGCCAAAATTTGTTTCCTCAATTCTTCCAGGCCAGCTGCGACCTGCTGCAAACACGCGCCGTCGACGGACTTGGATGACCGTTTAATCGCCGTGGCCACCGCCCGTCCCAACAGTACCTGCATCTCGTCGGGTAACACATGAATGTCGCGCTGGAGGGAAATAATCTGCTCGCCTAGCCCCGCCGTCTGGTCATAGTGCTTTGCGGCCACGTCCTTGATCAGTTCTGCCAAGGGCGCCAGCTGGCGTTCCACACCGACGGCGTGCAGTGTCGTCGGCGGGTTCTCGATATGCTTGCGAATCGCAGGCTCGGAGAGCTCGGCCCGTAGAGCCGCTACGGGCGTCTCGGCGGGCGCGCTCGGGGGCGTTGGCGCAGGGGACGCCCAGGCCGTGCGATCCCGCTTGAACGCGCTCCGCACAGAGGATGTTTCGGAAAACGGCGTGGGCGGGTTAGGGAGCGGGATCACGATCGATGCGTCCGTCGAGGGAGTCTCCTCACCTTCCCCTGCTACATCGCCCACCCGCAGCCTTTCTATCTCTGAAAAGGGGTGTCCATGGTGTGACGAGCGTGCGGTCTGTGCGCGCCGGAGTGCGGTACCTACACTCGACTGAGTACTGGCGCTCACCGGACTGGACGCCTCGGAGCGCTCAATCTGGGCGAGGCGTTGCGTGACTACGGAGAGCGTGCCGAGGTTAGTGATAGAGGGACTTTTGAAGCGAGAGTAGGGATTGGAGAATCGAGATGGAGGCCGAGGGGGAGAGATGGACAGGGGAGAAAGATGCTGAGGTGACTTGGCGACGGGTGTTGGTGGTGGCGTTTGCTGTATCGAGGACGTCTTCGGTGCGCTAGAGGATGTATACTCGGAACGTGCCTCTTCTGGGGATGAACTGGGTTGCAGATTTCGTTCGACCATCCTGGGCTCGGGCTCAATATCTGTTCTGATGGTAAGGACCTCACGTTCCTGAGGATGCATGAGCTCGCTTTTGTGTTGCGAACTTAGTACAGTGTCCCTGCTCAGAGGTGAGATTTAGGAATGGCCCACGTGTGGTTCAGCTCACCAAATCGCACCAATCCATCTTGCTCGGTCCTGTGTAGAAGTCGCAGCAAACGTTTCCCTCGGCCGACCCTCGAAAGACAGCTCAAAAGCCTTCATATCACCTTCGGCGTCGAGCCGTGACACGCGCTCGTTGAGTGAATGTACATCCATAAAGCCGTTTAGCTGAATCATGTGAGTAGAAGGCGCGTCATGCATTGTGTACCGAGTGATAAGCAAGCGAGAGCCATATAATGCCACCGTGCACGATATCCAGACAGGGGGGTGAGACGGTGGGTGTGAGAAGTAAAGTAAAGAGCCAGAGAGCAGAGGGCTGGACGAGGATGCCCCCTTCTCAGACGGGCGCGAGACTATCTGAGGTCTCAGAAGAGACGGAGGCTCCCTCAACATGGGGATATGTTGTTCGGGAATGTGATTAGGCGGAACATAATCATCGTCATCTGATTCCTTGTCTTTCTTTTTCTTGAAGACTGACATAAAATTCCGCAAGGAGTTGCTCAGGGATCTTCGCTTGCTCTTGTGTGGGGCGATGGTAAGAGAATTATGGTGCACGCCTCGCAAGTCGGACTCCGGAGATATGCGCGTGGAGCCAGGATATCTCCTGACCTGAATCATCTCTGCCGTATCTGTCATGGATTCAAAGCGATGGATTAGTTGCTTTGTCGAGTGACTCCGCAACGCCGGGGCCTGCCCAGGTCTCGGGAACTGGTCGGCGAACAAATACATCCCGTTATGGAAAGCGAGGTCTCCATGTTCGCCCGCACGCCTGGACGCCATGGCGTTGTTATGTGTGCCATTCGCAGTGTCCATTTTTCGAGGGCCTCCGACACTTGACCTGGAGGGCGGGAGAGTATGCACCTCATCCGCGTAGGCAGGGTTGACAGTGTTCGTGCTCGTTCGCGACACCGGGGAGGACATCGGAAGAAGGGTCGATGTTGCGTCACCTACACTTGACATGAGCGATAAAAGGACTTACAGAATGTGTGGAAGGAAGGAACAAGAAATCTCGAGTTGCGATTTCGACCGAAACAATGCCTGTGATCAGTCTCATATCAAACAAAATGTGGTTACGAATCTTGCGTTCCAGCGAGTGCTCTGGAACTTGTGAACATAATATACGCGCCTTGCAATTGGCTGAAATATCCATGCATTGAATGGCGATTATACATTGAGATGGGTAGTAAGCAATATATAGGATGTAACGTCTAGTGGCCGGCAGGTGCGGTCTGCGGCGCCATGTTTTCCGGTACTAAAGAATGTTTTGAGTGGGAGAGTACCCAAAAGAGAGGAAGTGCATACATGGGGGTAGTTGTGGTCGAGTGCCCTCACTGAAGACACGAGAGAGAAGGACACCAACGCCTTCGAAGACACCGAGTAGGATACCGCACGCAATGGCAGATCCTAGGGCAGATTTTGGACCACCTAGGAATGGTAAACGGATGATCCGAGAGGGGGAAACCGGAACAAAGAGACTCACTGCGAGCAGCCAAGCAACCGCCAGTCATGAAACCAGAAATGATAGCATTCCAGGCATCCTCCTTTTGCCGCCAGCCCTTTACTGCACAGTCGAAGGTGGAGAACATGCCGCCCCAGACACCAAAGTTACCGCCAGTCACGGGGGCCCGTGCCTTTATCGTCGAGATGGCACCCACAAGACGCTCACCCTAACGTGGAGTGAGTGAATGAATGGAAGGAGATTAATAGGACATACTCTTGGAGAATTTCGTGCGCCCTTTATGCCGTGCCATATACCACCACCTACGGCACCCATTGCAAAGGCACCACCAAAGTCATTGAGGATCACCCATGGGCTGCGGTCGTCAGCGACGTCGAGAACAGAAAGAAATTAAATACCAAGGGTCTCGTGTGTGGTCTGCGTGAGACATGGAAAATGGTGACTGTGAAAGGCACTGACGGCTGCAAAGATTTTCTGTTTAGGGTAGGTTTGGATATGAATTAAGTTCACGTGACCGTGCCAATGAAAGCCGACCCGGCTCGAGATTCGACGCGTCGCGAACAACGTCGAGCACGACGATTTGAACGTCGAGGGCGATGGGCGGTACGGCGCCAAGAAAGTCGCTTTCTCAGGTGTTTGTAGAGCTGCCTCCGCCGCGGTCCGTGCTCAAGCATACTCCGCACGTGTCATCAACGGGCCACAAAGAAAACGCGTTGTCTCGTTCATCTGCACCTCAAATGAGCTCCAGCACGTTGGCCGCACCCGCCCACAACAAGCGAAAGCTCGACGCTGGCACACCTATCGCCGATGAACCAGTAACCAAGAAACACAAGCAACCAAAGGATTCGATGCCGACACAGACCGTCGCAAATGTGACCGACGAGTATCCCAACGGGTCTGTCTACTGTCATCAGTGTAACAAGAAACGCGACGCCACAAGTCTGTCTCACTTCTTCCCGCAGCCTATTTACTCACATTGTCCTTAGTCTGCATCCGTTGCACTTTGAACGACCGCAAGGGTCGCAGGTGCCATGCCAAATACTGCAAGCCTTGCCTGAAGAATCGCTACGGTATTCTCCTCGAGGACATCCTCGCCGATGGCGAAACAGACCAGGAAAATCATGTTCACGGCGAGGGCTATAATTTCAGGTAATTATTGCGTCTTCCTTGCCGCAGGTCACTGATCGATGACATGCACCAGGTGCCCACGATGCGATGACGTCTGCAACTGCGTTGCATGCAGAAAGGCCAAGGGCTTGCAACCGACAGGGTACGTGCCATCGTCGTAAGCCAAGCCCAGCCAACATGTATTTCTAGAAATCTCACCAATGCTGCACGCCAATCTGGCCTCACCTCGGCAGCTGATGTACTACGTCAAGACCCCAAAGCAGCCGTGAGGTCACTGCACCATTGCCATCGATCTATCTGATCTACTTTCCTCAGGGTCCAATGGCACATAAGCCGAGTGAGCCGAAAGTAAAGCAGCAACCTTCAGCCCATAGCATTGGTTCCGAGCATGTGGGTAATAGCAAATCCATCCCAGCATTTGGTGCCGAACAGCCTGCCCGACCCTCAAAGTCGGAAACACAAACTAAGGCAAAATTCGTACCGCAACCAAAGGTCACGGCTTTCGCCAGGCCAAAGTTGCTTGCAAAGCCAGTCTGGACATCCGTGGATACTGCACTATCCCAAAATGATGCCGAAGAACGAATTAACATACGCGAATTTGCTCTGCGATTTTCTTCTACGCTGGGCCTCTCCCGCAGTCATCTGGACGAACTAGATGAAATAAGGCCGACACGAACTCGCAACGACGATGAGGACGACGAGCTCGTCCCGTGGATTGGGGAAGCGTGTCTCAGAGCGCTTCTCGTGGGTCTATTGAATATGGTAGACGCCAAAGGGGATCACGAGAAAGTAGGTACCGTTATACAATCATGCATCATTACTGATTCTGATTGACTTCGCAGCACCTCAAAGCCACGGTCAAATCAGTACGAGAAAGTGGCGCCCACCTCAATAAGATGTGGGCTGCTCTCGCAACTCTGCGTGACTGGCAAAAGAACGCATTCAAGACCTCTCGTTCCGCTACCATCAGTTTTCCACTTTCTTTTCCAGACCCATTGCCTCCCCCCGAATCCGTTTCTATCATTCGGACTCGCAGTGGGGCTAACCAATCCAACAAAGGAAGCGTCAGTATTCTTCGTACAGCTCAACTCATCCCTGTGATCTCCTCGCTCGTCGACGCTGCCGTCGAATCTGAGACAGCAAGACAAGAACTTGAAGCGGGGGCGCAGGAATCCAAGGAACGCATCAAGGAGGCACGAGAAGCACAACGCATCGAGAGTGAGCGATTCGAGAGGGAAAAAGAGCGCGAAAGGTCGATAGGAAAACGAGCAAGTACAAACATTTGTTTGAAGAACCACTGTATTGACACAAGTCCACAGCTGGACAAGTCAAGAACAGAGTACCACAAGCGTACTGTGGCGAGTATCGACGATGCTCTTAAAGTGGCTTCATACGCATATATTCCCCGAATTTCCCCCTTGGGAAGAGACATAGAAGGACGCACGTACTGGGCTCTCACCCCGGGAATGAACGAACGTGAAGATGCTCTAGACCTACTTGAATCGCATTCCCAGGGACGTGCTCACAAGTCAAAATCACGGCGCAAGCGCTTGGTACCGTCCGAAGAGGATCGTAGTGCTCTCAGGAAGTGGTCCTGGTTCGTCGCTGTTTGGGGAAAGAGACCTCCAATTACAGAACGCACAGTCGACGATTCCGACGACAGCGAGGACGAGGAGAACGACGACGACGACGAACAATGGTGGGGATTCTCAGAACCTGATGAGATTATGAAGCTTGCATCTTGGGTCCACTACAAAGCCGATCTTGAAGAAAGCGTCAGTGGCTCTCTCTCTCTCTCATCGGACACGGACGTAGATATGGATGAGTCCACGGACGATGGCAATTCTGACGACATACACGACGATCCCATGGAGGTGAACGTGATTCCTACCAAGCACGAGATCGCTACCCTAGTCAGGGAGCTGCAGCAATACGCGTCGCTTTTACGAAGAAGGATCCAGAAAGACGAATAGATACCTGCCTAGTGCAGAGGTTTTTCAATGGAACGACTCGCGTTGGCTGGCAATCAGTGACTCGTCCAACCATCACAAGTAGAAAGATTTTCCGCAGCGCCGCGCGTTCCGGGGATGATGCAAGAGACACCTATATTATACATACTCTATTTTTTAATAGCGATAGAGTAGTGGAAGCTTTGCACCTTAGTCTGTTACTTATATCCTTGCTCTGCGTCTTGTACACAACTTTTGTTATCGAACCTGCGA
This sequence comes from Tubosaeta aff. heterosetosa, assembly GCA_038094375.1. Taxonomy (NCBI): domain Eukaryota; kingdom Fungi; phylum Basidiomycota; class Agaricomycetes; order Boletales; family Boletaceae; genus Tubosaeta; species Tubosaeta aff. heterosetosa. Next base: position 81,827 of record JBBPUC010000013.1, read on the forward strand.
CGTGAGTGTCGAGAGATCGTCGTCGTCGATGGGGCGTTCGATGCATTTCGAGAGTTGTTCTGCGAGACGGACAGCGAGGACATGCTTGCACTGACGATGGGCTTAACAACGATGAGCGCACGAAATGCGGGAGCCTACCATCAGATGCGATTCACTCATGAGGACCGCAAACGCGAAAGCTGGGCAGGTGCAGTAGCAAGACATGTGCTGCGACCAGCCCAGACGGGGGAAGACGCTGTACGTCGCGGTGGACCCAAGGACCTTGTAGAGACATCTGCCCCACGGCGTCTTGTATCTGATCACTGCAGCGATATGAGCGAACGGCGGGACGAACAAGCAGACACACACCGCTCTCGCGGTCGACGAGGTCCAGCGCAGCGAGGAGCGTCGTATCCGGGAACAACGCCCTGAGCTTGTCGATGCCTTCCTCGACTGTGTGTGGACATCAGCACCAGCATTCGCAAAATCAGCAAGCTTACGGGTGTCCTCGTCGATGGAGCCAATGACCGATTGCACGACGTGGCCCAGACCTGGCGTGGCGGCCGACATCAAACGTGTCCGACTTGGCGATGACCACCGACTATCTCTTTGTCTTTGCTCAAGCTCACGACGAGTTCCGCGTCCCAGAGCTCCAGTCGATCGCCGAACTCCATGGCTTTCGCGTCGGATTTGAGCGGTACCCAGACCTCGCCAGCGCGGTCAGGCGGCCGTTCATGGTTCTCAGCTTGGAGGAGGAGCGGCACGCGCGGCTCCTCGCAGACCGATGCATACTGATCAAGTGCGCCCAAAGAGCTCGATTCTGGCATGTCCCTCATCCCCAGACCAGATCCATCTACGAGTTCTATGCACAGGGGCAGACCTACGACGAGCTCCACCTGGCCAACCAACGCGTCCGATCCCGCTGGGAACGTTACATCCCCGACACCTCGTTCAAGTTTTCCGTGATCGGGTACAACCATGGCCTCTCTCAGCGTCGACAGCGCGACGTGATCGAAAGCTTTGCCTACATGGATTTCCTGGGCAAGATCGAGATGAGGCACCCCGAGATCACGCTCGGCGTGTTTGAAGAATGTGCGTGTCGCGAAAGGGTAGTGGGCGTGTACTGACACGACCCAGACGAGGACGATCGTAGACCGGACGGTATCCGAAACGTCGACGGCGAGTTCAAGCAAGCTTATTTCGGCAGATTGGTGCGTTCTACGCGATCCCTCATTCGTCCGTCGCACCGTGTCATCCCCACCCTCTGCTAGGTCGCCGAGGGCATTGCACGCGCGCTCATCCGGACGTTTGACGTGAAAAAGCGCGAATACTTTGGGAACACGAGCATGGAAGCAGAGATGTCGTTATTGATGGCCAACCAGACGCAGGTGTGTCCGTCTCCTGTTGGGTCAAACGGGCACGCTAGATGGCATGACAGGCCGCGCCTGGTAAACTCATGTATGACCCGTTCATCGGGACGGGCAGCATGGCTTACGTGCGTACTTTGATGCTGCACGTACATGCGGATCACACGACGTCATGCACAGACAACCGCGTTTTTTGGTGCACACGTGTATGGATCCGACATCGACGGGCGACAAATGCGCGGAAAAGGTCGAGACCAATGCTACCCACGCCGTCTCGTGACTGACGACCCCAAAGCCAAAACCACAGGGATCCTCCGCCAGGCCGCACACTACGGTGTCGCTCAGCGGATTGTCGATCTCTGTACCTTTGACATCACACATCACCCATGGAGATGCGGGGGACTGTTTGACGCTATCGTCACCGACCCGCCGTGTACGCCTTTGCTGCCGGTCTCAAATATGGTCTGACGCACAACACAGATGGGGTACGCGCTGGCGCCAAGCGTCTCGGGCGCAAAAAGGCACGCGACGACAGGCCCCCTCAGCCCCGATTGTGCGTTGTGCAGAACTGTAAGTACCCGTGGTTGTCTGACGCTTGTTTCAGCGACCTCGACGAACCATACATTCCCCCGACGAAACCGTACGAGTTGTCCGCCCTCGTCTCCGATCTCATTCTCTTTGCACGGTACCAGCTCAAGCCCCTCGGACGGCTCGTCTTCTTTCTGCCTACGGTGACGGAGACGTACGAGGAAGTGGACGTACACGCAGCGCTCTGCGAGGGCATGGAGCTCGTGTCCAATTCCGTGCAGTTATTTGGAAGTTGGGGTAGACGGGTGGGTAGTGTGACCTATCTCGCACCACGAAACGGACTGATCCAATGCGCGTAGCTGATCACGATCCGCAAGGTCACCACGGAGAGTTATCCGCCACCTATGTTTAATTCTGATGACTGCGTAGATGGCTCACATACACCAGCCCACAAGGATTTTAGGGAAAAATATTTCCAAGGATTCAAGAAAGCAAGCGAGCAATGACGCCAACTACGTATTACAGACCAAACAATGTCCCCGCCTTGGTCGTCGTTGCGCGCAACAGGCCGCTTTCGTAGACTAACATGTACTGTACACGACAAATAAATAGCATCGGGTATCCGCAGGTATGGTAAAAGTCTAGACTTGCCGAATTCCGGACAGAGATCGTGACCGATATAATATAACGCATGTAAAGGTCAGTCAGTCGGTTTACATGCCTCCATTATGCATCATGTCCGTGCACGTCCGTCTTTTGTCTCGATCCACTCTCTACGTCTGGTTTCTCATCTAGACCAACCATCAGGATCGATTCGGGCTCTTTTGTTGCCCTGTCGTATTTTTCAATGGTATTAGGGTCGGAAGGAACAAGGAAGGCGTTTCCCGCCGCCATGGTCTCGTCCATTTCTCTGCGGGCTTGCCGTGCGCGCACAAAGAACACGCCAACACCAAAAGCTAAAACGACCGCCCCTTGTAAAATGATGGCATTATTCATGTTGTATGGCGGGCTCGCTGTTGAAGAGGCACGAAGGGCACCTTCCGCTGCGTAGCACAATGAGTATAATCTCAAAATGGAACCAGTCAACACACCGAGGATGAGGATGATGCTAAACAAGTTGCCACTGTGCGCTGATAAGTAAAAGTAACATGCGCTGCAAACGGCATGCCTACCTGCACCATAAAAGGGCCGCGCTTGAGTCCGCATTCCTCGTCAGTTCGACACCAAGCTCCAAACCGATAGGGAGCATCGCCACAGAGCATACGCCGATGAGGACAAAAATAGCATACAGCGCAGCCATGTTATTTGGACGGACTTGAAAGAGATCAGAACAGGGGAGCGTAGCAAAAAAAAGAGGCCTACCAGCCCAGATCAAGGAAAACCAACCAAGTGCTACAATCGGAACAAAGATTTTGAGAGCAATGCCAAGTCTATGGGTGAAGAATCGATCTAGTAGCGGTGCGGTGACGATTGAAGCTACTATGCCCGATAGGAGCAGGACTGCACCCATTAGTCCAGCGGTCGTGTCCGAATACCCCACGGGTTGCTGGGAGGTGGACGGAGATGAACTTGAGTGGAGACACATAGACAGATACTTACGAGCCACTGGTCTGACAAAACCCCGAAAGTGGTCGTGGCGCCGACAAATACACCAAAGAGAATAGTGACGATTACGAAATCAAGACGTTCATAACCAAGCATCCGCGCATCTGGTGGGACCGACCAGCCCAAAACGGCGCGACAGAGGGATGTCAGGGTTTGAGGGGGTTTAGAACCAGAATACGCTAGGGAAGAGGGGTGAGACAAGAATACGGGGAAATGGGGATGAACTGACTCGGAGGGGTAGGAGGGGCATCAGAGATGAAGAAAACGACCGGAGTTACAGCTGTGGAGATGATCGCCAAGACTAGAATCTAAAGGAACAGCGGGATAGATAAAGAACGCGGGAGAAACAGGGGGGGAAGATTGTACTAACGGATTGGCGAACAGTGCCGCAGAGAGGAGCAAGTAGCTGGCCGATTGCGCTGCCCACTGGATTGGCTGTGCCGGAGAATAAATATGAAAGACGGGTTGTTTTAGGAGGGTGAACGGACCGATTGCGATGATCATGGTTGCAGTAGTGCGACCCTTGAGGTCAAACCATTTCTCGGAGTACTCTGGGCCGAGGACCTGAAAGACTGGTTGTACGATTGCAGAGAATATCTGTTGTGTGGGAAAATAAGGAAAAAACGTAGGGGAGAGAAGGAGAGAGGTCGTAGTACCTGACCAAACATAAGAAGTGTATATGCGGACTGGGGTGGAAGGGAGCGATCAGTGCCAGCATAACGAACCCAACCAGAAATGAGAGTTATGAGGGCACCGAGTCGAGCCTGGAGGAGCGTTGGAGGTGAGCGATAAGAAGAAATGTAAGACATACACAACGAGTGATGCCGAAGCGAGAGCAGAAGACAGGGACAAGGAGAGATACAGGGATGTATATACAGCAAACGATGTTAGAGAGCCAGTTGACTTTGTCCACGTCTATAGCGAAGGCGGTGGCAGCTAGATAAAGGACATGGGCGACAAGACAAGACGATTGTTTGAGAGGTACCTTCCGTAGAAATTGGACCAAACCAAGCCCATGGCATGCCCGTGACGAAGCCCAGGAGCACCTGAGGGCCATAATAAGCAATGAGAACCAGGCAAGCTCATAAGACCTACGAAGCTAATTAGACCAGAAAACCTCCTTTTGTACAGTCTGTACTGAACATGGTTTGGAGGAGGATCAAAGGATAACCTGGACGTTTCCAGAGACGAAGACGGGGTCATTGTAGTAGCTAAGTTTGACAGCAGAAAGGCAGGAATGTTATAAAGTTACTTGCACGGCCTGCCTTTCCGCTTTCGGAACAAACCCGGTTCGACGCTCGGTTCGGTCCGGTTCGGCCCATCAACCTGCACTGGATCATAAATCTCTCCCAGGCCGACGCTCGCAGTCTTTCTCCGCAGCTTGAACGCCCGGGCATCCTCGTCCTCCTCTGCCTCTCGCTTGTCTCCACACTTTTCTTCTTGCTTTTCCTCCTTTTTACTCTCCGTCACAACTGTCCATGCGCCCGGTGTGCCTGCGTGAATTCTCTGCTGTGCCTCTTCGCTGTCAGGGTCCCTGTACCCAAGCGATGCCGCTGTGCTGTAATTTGCATACGGATCAGATGGTTTCACCTTGGGTTTGAGCTTTGGCGCTGTTGTTGGTGCCTTTGTCTGCCCCCGACTCGACCCTCCCGACGCATGTCCAGATGCCACATCCAGTGCATACGCAGCCTCTGCAGCCTGCCATCATATATCAATCACATATGAACACCAATTCTGTGCTCCACACACCTTGCCAACGCTTGCCATAATGCCCTTTTCCTCCTCCCGCTCTCTCACCCGCTTTTCCCCCTCCTTGTACAGCCCCCTCACGAACCGCTCGACGTTCCCCTTGTGACGCAGCCCATTCTCGTGCTGTTGTCGCGACGGCTTGTCGTCCGCAATGTAGATATTGCAGTACTTGCAGTGGTACCGTTTATGCGACACCCAGTACTCCGACATGGTGGTAGCTAGGGAAAGTGATTATGTAATTTAACATACCACATCTCCCCGCATCCCATAGAGCAGTGAGTATCATATCGCGGGTACAACGACGATGCTTCACACCAGGCGTTAGAATATATCACAAGGCTCTACCAAATGTCTGACGATATTCCAGATGATGATAATCAGCTGACTGATGACGAGGACATTGAGGAAATAAACGCTATCACAGAGATCGGAACAACGCTGATCCAAGCGATCTTTGAAAAGGAGCCCTTGGGTAACATCCAAGACCTTATCGATGAAGGTGCCCCACTCTGGTTTCAGGACAACCAAGGAACGTCGCCATTGCACGCTGCCGCCTATGTTGGCAACCAAGAGCTTGTAAAACTCCTCCTCGAAGAGGGCGCTATGTGGAATGCAGGCGAGTTCCTTTTTTACTTCTCCCAATCCACTCATCGCACGTGCATCAGTGGACAATCTTGGAAATACTGCCGGCGATATTGCCCTGTCTATCAACAACGACGCGTGCTATACCCAAATTCGTGACGCTGGCATTCGTGCAGGTGCTTCATGCACAAATTCAGTTCGTTCACTTCATTGAAGCTCTGACAGAATTACTTCTTGCACTTGTTTCTTCACGATCACCTGTGATCAATTCGCCGTCCGCATTGATCACCCGTGGAGACGACACTTCGGCAATTGAATCTACCGATGCTTTTCTGGCTTCGCGGTTACAGTATATTGTGGACGACAAGGGCCAGGAGATATGCCAACTCAAACTAGAGGGGGGCGAGCGAATTGGTGTCATGATGGGCTGGGAACGCGAGATCAGTAAGTAGTTCAACTCTTCGTCCGAGCGGTGAATACGACTTTTCCTAGTGCGGCAGACAGTCGATAAGCTTTGCTTGACTCATCCAAAACTGGAAACTGGTTTGAAGATCCTCAATATCGGGTTTGGTCTCGGTATCGTTCGTCTATCCTACTTCGATTCCCCGACCATGTCTGATATTTGTAAAGATTGATACCCTATTCCAATCCCTCTCCAACCCACCTTCTCTCCATGTCATTGTCGAGGCGCATCCCGATGTACTCGCTCATATGGAAGAAAAAGGTTGGCACGAAAAGACGGGCGTGAGGATTCTCAATGGCAAATGGCAAGACGTACTCTCGAGTGACGAATTCCTGGGGCTGGGCAAGTTCGATGTCGTCTACACTGACACATTCGCGGAAAATTATTACGGTACGCTCCATGTCATTGAACGAAGGTGGCTGTCTCAGCGCAGAGCTTGCAGAGCTTCATAAATTTTTCAAACGCCTTCCTGATCTTCTAGAGGGGCCCGACGCTCGTTTCAGCTTTTTCAATGGATTGGCAGGAACGAGTACGTTCTGACTTTTGTCTGAGCTCCACATCAGTACTGAGCAGGCGCACGCAGATGCGCTATTTTACGATGTCTATACTCACGTGTCCGATTGTCACTTGTCTGAAGTTGGACTCGATGTCCAATGGAGCGATGTTGATGTCGGGGTGGACGACGAAGAACGATGGGGAGGAACACGCAAATATTTTACTCTGCCTATATACCGCCTGCCGATTTGCCAACTGAGAAAGGAGTAATGTAACATGTCGATTAACTGACCCACAGACTCAGTCTGATCGAGGTTTTAAAATTTGGTTGCCAGTGAGGTTGTCATGTCGCCCGTTCTTGTCCGATTTAAAGGCCCATCCTGAGACGCCCCACTCTTGCCTGGTGTTCCATCTCGTGCAAGTCACTATTCAGTCCCTGGAGCTGGTCCTCCGCCGCCATGCGCTCTCCCCTCTCATCCCCCCGCTCTGACTCGGCAAAAGGTGCCACAACTGATGTCGTCGTGGTGAGCTAGTTTGCATCTCCCAATTTCCCCAAGAAAACTGAGCCATGACCAGGAATTATCTCATTCTCAAGGCCCCCCCACGTTGCCGTTTGAACTGCGAGACCACGTTCGTCCCCGTGCTATCTTCTGTGTCCGCTCACGTATACGTTTGTACAGATTTCTCCCAACACGTGGGCGACGCGTGTGTCCGCGCTCGTCCGGCTGGGATCGCAGTACTGTCGACCCACTTTTGAGAGGGCGTACCTCCTCCTGGTCTTGATGTGAGCCTCGTTCGCCTCTGATCTGCACTGTCTCACCGCCTCCAGGCTCTCCCTCTTGGTTCCTATCACGATGTATTACGTCATCCTCTCCGCATTGGAAAAGTCAAAGACGGTGCATACCCTGAACGAGCAAGTCTGGTTCGCACGGTTATCTGCGCTGGCCGCCACGTTTGGCGCGTGGGTCGTCTTGTGCGTCCCCATATTCATATGGAAGTATGTGGTGCGTATATCCCCGCTCATGTTGGAATGGTGTCCTTTGATCTCGCGATGATCAGGGAAAAGTTCGCGTCAAGCGATTAGCGGAATCGTGGACCACAACGGACTTGGTCACCGCCCTTTCGTACGATGCTGCTCCGATCTGGAAGGCGAGGGCACCTGGGTTGTTTGGGGATACCATCGTACGCACCCGAATGTAGTACGCCATTATTCATGCCTGATTATCTTCTTGCTCCGATAGGTATTGACAGTAACTGTTTCTGCGACGAGAAGCAGTTTCAGTCGGAGCAATTCTTTGCCCCCTGTGAGAACGATCTCGCCTCCGTTCCTACTCCGGGCTGACGATCCTGCTACATTAGTACATTGCCGCAGCTGATGATCCGTCACCTCCTTACCTCGATGCCACCATGATCAATTTGAAAGATCTCGAAGGCACGGTCAAATACGGAGAACTGCCAATCTACAGCGAATAGTCCGAGCCCGAGGTAAAGGTGAACAAGTGATTGGACAGAGTCCGATCGGCCAAAGAGTGTACCGGTAACACTCTTGCTACGCGTTGAGCGCATTCAAAGCTGCTGCAAGTACGTGAGTTTGGATATTGTATTTATATGCTCTTCGTCAATTTCATTCGGGTGTGGTTTTGAGGGACTCGTTTTCCGAGCGAATATGAACGCATAAATCACGAAAATATAGGACATCGACACGTCTGTAGATCATTCGCGCTCAGTTCTCGGCTTATTCCTCCACGTCGTCGTCAGCATCGCTTTCCGCAGGTAATGTCATCATGTCGTTCAGACTTTAGATAAAGGAACATGTTGAGCTCAGATAGTCGTACCACTCAGCACCTACTCACCAATGAACAAAAGGCCTGAGAATCCGTGCAACTTTTTCGAGTTCTTGCATGAACGTTCCCGCGAGCACTTCCTCGTCGGTAAACCTGCCAGCGAGAAAGGCAGCCGTCATGTCCATGCGGCCACTTGACCCAGGAGACCACTTCATAACGTACCTCTGCGAGACCGCCAAAGAACGACATTTGAGGAGGTCAATATCCCTGCGTTCAAAAATGAGCTGGCGATCGGCGGCACATAGCGTCCGTAAGGGCGCACTTGTGACTCTTGTCCACACCCTTGGGCGCTGTCTTGAGTTCGTCATCCGCGCCAAACACGTTCTGGCGCTTCCCCTGCGGGTGTGGGTGTGCCTCACCAAAATGTGCCACAAACTTGGGTTCTGAAATGATTTCGCGAAGACGATCCGAGGAGTGTTTGATGTGATTCCTTGCAAGTAAATGAAGCTGGGTGTCGGTTGCGTATGATGACTCTACCTTATCAAGTTGAGTTCGTTCTTGGCTGGACACCATGCCCCAGCAGCAAGTAAACTCTCGTCGCCCGGTTTGACTGCACACAAAGCATGAGACAACGATTGATGGTCACGAAGGAAAAACGAGCTCACTGCATCTAATCCGATGCAGATGGGGATAAGGCATAAGATTCAAAAAAGATACGCTTACACGTGGTCTCAAGGGTACATGTCAGACAGCTTACAGTAGAGACACCGAGAACTCACAGAAAGCAAACAGTCCTTTTCTTCCGCTTCTCGAAAAGCTCGCGGACAACCCAAGCTTGTAGGGCGTCTTGTCGTTACTGAAACGGACCTAGAGCTCGTTCAGTGAGACGGTTCATAGGAATGCAGCTGTACGGACATCACGGTAAATCCGATGGATGACGTCTTTGGGAGGCAAGTGCGGGATTTGAGGGTCTACCTCGGTAAGCATCTCAGTGAAGGCTTCGATAAATTGCTTGAATTCCTTCTCGCATCGTCGATAAATAGGTTCTAGATGTACTGTGAGTGATAGTCACGACAGCGAAGAGGATGATACCATGAAGTTTGAACCTGTGATGCCAAACGCCGCTCATGCTGGAACATCGGAGGAGAGATTGTGTACTCACCAGACCCGATCATTGCACGCCGGGTCTCGCAACTGCATAAGAAAATCTAGCGTATGCTGAGAAATCCCGCCGTCCGGCGCTGTCGAGGGACTCGTGAGTTCACAGACATGGCCCGACGAAACAACCACGCACCCCATCCGGTCGCCGGCGCCTCGACCACCTTGCCAACCACCTGTTGGCCATCCTTGAGTTCAATGCTGTCGTCGTCGCCTTCGTCCTCGGCGTCCTCAACCTTGCGCCTCTTTTTCGCAGGCGACGCGCCCTGCTTGGATTTGCCCTTGGCTCCGCTGGCCGGCTTGGCCTTCGAGTTGGATCTCGGCGTGCGCGTTGCGGACGGCGCGCCGCGCTGGCGTTTCTTCGGGGTGTTGGTCTTGCCCGCAGAGTTGTCGGGCCACTCGTCGAGCGCGTCGCTGTGCAAGGATACCGCGTCTTCCCCGTCGGTGCCGCAGACGTAGTCCTCCTCGCTCACACTCTCAGTGGGCGACTTGGCACGCGCCTTTGCAGGTTTCTTTGTGATGGTGCTGCCGCGCTTCGCCATCGTACCAGCGTTGTAAGCAAAAAGTTTATTGTGGCATTACTTCGAAATTTGGTGCACTTTTCCATAAAGTTCAAAAATCACTTATGTTATCACGATGAGCACATGCAGCTTGAAGTCTAACTCATTCAACTGAAGATCATTTAATGAGGGTAAGCTACTGCGCTACTTCAACTTCAATAGCTCCCAAGGCAGTTCTACTTCCGTTGCTGGGGGGCCATCGAGTCGACTCACTGAAACATGCATATTTTTTACTAGAAGCAGTGACCTTCAGTATCGCTCCGATTCGCTCCCCTCCTTCTTTAGCCTTCGTGACCATGCAGAGTGTACCCTTCTCACAAGGGGCAAAAGCGTCAGAAACCTTCATGGATGTGCTCCCGAAGCGTCGCCGCGCCCTTTGTCCGAGTGGAGTGTGTGCGACTCCAGAATGCGCATTGGCACACGAATCTGGAAAAGAGTGTTAGGTTGGGCTCATGTTCGCTCATAGGAAGAAGCTCACTAGCATTTTTTCACTATCGAGGAAGGAGACCTCCTGAGACAAATCATCGACTTCTGCTACCAGCCCAAACTTGCCTATGATTAGATGGTGGACGTTCCGAAGATTGCTGTGAGGATCAGCAATGATTCGTACCATATAGAGCTGAGAGATATTGGAAGCGGATCCCGCTCCAGAGATGATTCCACGAGCGCCGATTGGCGTGATCGATAGAGAGCAAGCTCCCACTAAGCGCTGAGTAGCTAGCATCATCCACTGTGACATGGTCACCAGGCTTCCCAAAAATGTGGTTGCAACCTTGCGAATCGCTGCTATGAAGGATGGCACAACACCGGACTCAGCATGAGGTACAATCTGGTGGGGAAGGGGGTTCCAATGCACGAGTTTGCGCCTGCGTGAACCGCACAAACGAAAGCGAAAGCCCCGCAACGTACGAGTGCCTTTTGAATTTGTAGGCCGGGTAATTGAATATTGATGAACACTGAGAACCAGCGTAGCTGACTGGGGGAATAGTCGACGGGCATGAATATTCTCGCCGACCATTTCATCCCCGTCATGCCGTGAGAGAGGTTTGAGTTTGCGTGATGCCACTAGAACATCGAAATAATCAGATTCTCTGACAAGACCTAAATCGTCCTTGTACCGCCTGCGTTTTGTAATGATGTACCATGCTGGGACCGAATGCACTTCTTCGAAGATATCCGCTAGTTGTATACATTCTTCAGTAAGAATGCGCATAATTCCTCACATAGCCAGAATGGGAGGGCGAAATGTGGCGGAAGAAGGTATTTGGATTGGAGGACTAAATAGCAACGCGTCCACGCAGACTCTTGGCACCAAAGGCAGTTAAGTGGGTCACATCCTATGATGCTGCGGTGTACTTCGCAGAGTCGGCTTTGTGGTAGCTAATAGGTACAAGGGTGGAGGTCTGGAATGCGAAACTCACGAGGCACAATTTTCACTGTCCATAAAGACTCCTAGTGAGAGGCCATGTCAGAGCTAGCTGAGCGCGACCGGGAAGGTGATGTCACGACTTCAGGCAAGGCGGACTTGCCTTGAATTGTGGTTCTTGCTTATCCAGGTCACTTTCGCAGGCAAGTTGAGACACTAGGCCCTCCTAGCAGCCAATCCTGAGGTACTTCCCATACTGAAAATCCAGTGTGTTCATAAGGACTTAGAGGTCAAACACACCGCTGGTCCAATCACCAACTGCATTCCAGAGACCAACGTCATCCAGCACCTCTAAACTTGAATCTCCTTCGTCAGTCTCTTCTTCGTCAAGAACCAAATAGCGCTGGGCGATTCGATCGATGGCATCGATGAACCTGGACGGACCTACAGCTGGGACACTGGAATTAACACAGGGCAGCTGCGCAAAGGACTAGAACTTTGACTTGGCAGAGCCCCATCGTCCAAATGATCCGGAACAATCAACGGGTCTAGAAATAATCAAACTAAATAAATGTGGCACAGATATTGAGCAATCATGACTTACCAGCACCACTATTCTCTTCCTCCGTGAGACTGACCTCTTCATTAACATCAGCTTCCAAGTCTAAGTAGCAGTCAACATTCATTGAAGGCCTGCCGCTAGACGGTTTTCCCCTAGAGATCTATAAAATGACCAGCTGAACGGGGCGAGAGGGAATCGATGTCTCACTAACCTTCTGACGCTTGAGGGGTGGAAATTCTTCACAACCTTGCGAGGATGCCGTCGCGTATTTGAAGACACTAAGGAAAAGTGAGAAAAAAGTTTGTATCGTCCGCACTGCGACTCACCTGATACTAGGTTCTGGGTGGTGCCTTAGAGCCCGTCCAAGGAAAGCCCACATGTGCGTATCGCGTTTTCTACCGTCCCAGTGGTTGACTGGACAACGTTGTTCACCTCAGACGGCGCAGAAACTTGGCTGAAGATATCTTTCCAGTCTTCGTACTTGTAGTCACCGAGATCAGTCTGGGTAAGCTGAACGAAATCGATTTCGCCCTTCGCCCATTGCATCACATAGCGTTACGCTTCGGTTCGGTCTGTACCTGTGGAAGGAACGTGTCAATAAGTGGCCAACCAATAGACGTGGAGTACTCACGGGTGGCGACATTTGTGTTTATATTCGTGATTATTGACGTATATCCAGTGTCCGTTCAATGAGGATCCAATTAAACGGGTCAAACTTACACTGAACAGGGTTAACCCACTACAATTACTGGGTTGATTGTCCTCAAGTATTATTGATCCTATTGGAGCAGGAAAGAGCGAACAACATCATATTGCTCGCCGAGTGGCAAGGAGTGGCATTTGTGATGATTGCTAATCACGACCACCACTACAGCTAACATGCGTACGACACCCATTCCACGACCACGGCAGCCATGTTGGAAGACGTAGACGCGACAGGTGACAACGACCGTTGTGGCGCCAGAGCTCTCGGATGCAGCGAAAGCGCGACAAAGCGCATAGCGGGACTACAAGAGGGCGAAAAGCGGGTTGGAGCGAGGGAGTTAAGGAGAACACGCAAGACATGTCAAACCGCGTGGAGGAACGCGCATCCGAGGCGCACAGCGCAACCTGCCGTCGCAGTGGAGCCTGGCTACGAGACCGTCCAGAGATGAAGTAAACATGCAGATGCAGAGCAAACGGACACGGACAGGCCTCTGGCCGCCAGTGGGGATGAACGTGCAAGGTCGATTGGTCACGACGCCATGGTGTCGAGCTATTGTAATTGGCGTACACAGTGGCCACATCGTAGTGTCAGGTGAGGGTGCCCGCAAACAAGTTCGCTGAATTTATGTATCCAAGTACTACCGTTACCGTACCAGTAATGTCTGTTTTTCAAAGTCAATCAAGTTCAAGCTTCAAGTTGTAAGCAAGGTGTTAAAATCTTTGTTGTATGTCTATCACAGAAATATGTTGGATTGGATAATTTCCGCTATCTATGAAGGCGAAGCAACAAACTGCACGTTGCACTGGTGGAGATAATTACCCCGGCATGGGCTCACAGCAGTGCTCAACACCCCCACTCAATATACGAAGATAAGTATTCCATTGTCAGTTGCATCGACGGATCAACAGATCGTGATCTAAATCGCAATCCACGCCCAAAGCATGTTCACGCCTTCCCAGACAAACGCCTTACATACTCAACCAATGCCCTGTAGCAAACAACAACCCATCAGAAACCCACCCGCTATGATGAACAAGACCAAGCTTACCGAACAGGACGACCCGTCATGCCCTTTTCCTGGTAGAGGAGGGGACGGGTGTACTGAAATGCGTTCACACATCAACATGCTTTGCATTCCAAAATAATTCACGATGACCGTAAGTGCCACATACCTCCATTGCACCCGCAATATCGAGATGTGCCCATTCCACGGTAGGTTCTTGACCATCCTTTGACTCGATGCCCTCAACGAAGGCTTTGAGGAAGAGCGCAGCTGTGCACGACCCGGCAGGCCTACCGCCCGTCTAGGAACAAAAAAATTAAACAGGTAGTCTAGAGTGTTCATGACGAAGACGCACGTTGCACAGGTCGGCATTAGAGGAATGGATCTGCGGGCCGTAATCCTCGTCCAGAGGCAAGCGCCAGAACCGGTCGTACTCTGATTCACCAGCTGCATGGAGCTTTTGCCAGAGCTCGTCCGACGTCTGTCTCGGATAGTTCGACCTTTCTCCCTAGGACAGGTTATTGAATCAGTCACGTACCGAGAATACACCAGTGTAAAGCTCGCCAATAGCAATGCCTGCGGCCCTGTAGAATGAGGATTTGGTCTTTAGACTCGTTTCAATTGTGAAATATTATCCTACCCGGTCAATGTTGCGACATCAACAACTGTGTGTGGGTTGAACTGCGTCGATGCATAGTAAAGTGCATCTAAAGGTGGATAGTCGAGGTAAGAGATCGATCGTTTCGACCGAGAGTACTCACCTGCAAGGATTAATCTACCCTCGGCATCGGTATTATCGATCTCAACAGATTTTCCGTTCATTGCATAGATACTAAAACACGCGATGTTAATCAATGCACTCGTTTAAATGAAAACTCACTGACACGTCACCCGGCTTGTTCGCGCTCGGACCTGGTAGGTTCTCGCAAAGGGGGGTAACTGTAACTACATTGATCCTGGCAAAATATTGTATTTGGTCAAATACAATAAGATGCATTGCGCCAAAAACAACATACGGTAGATTGAGTTGAGCGATCGCCAGTGTGGATGCGACAACGGCAGCGGCTCCACCTATAGCGAAGTTTGAGTCAAACCGTGAGCTTTTTGATACGATTGTATCTTACCCATGTCAGCTCGCATTTCTTTCATTCCCTGAATGTCCCGTAAGTCATGTCTAATCGGAGAATTCAACACGATGACATACTTGGCTAGGCTTGAGGCTAATTCCTCCGGAGTCGAACGTGATACCTTTGCCAACAAAAGCAATTGGTCTATCATTGTCGTTGGGAGCCCCGTTGTAGTGTCTAGAAATACTCAGCAAGGACTCATGCATTCACGTATGGACACGTACATTTCAAGGAATTTGGCGGGTTCATTTGTTCCCTTGGTCACAGAAAGGAACGTTCGCTACGCCTAGTATAAGGAGGGTCATCCACTAAGCGTCGACTAGCGAACTTTACCATTCCCTTTTCAGCAGCCCAAGCTACAGAGCAGCTGTGAGTCACATCCACGAAAACAAGGGGAACAATCTCATACCTTCGTCATGAATGATGACCTTGACTTTGTTGAGGCCTTTGAACGCCTCTTTAGCTCGTTCGGTGAAGGTCTGAGGAGTGCGTCACATTCAATCCCAGGCAACCAAACTGATACTGACCGTCGGTGTCAGAATGTTCGCAGGTAATTCTGCAAGCTGAAGATGGGATCGTCACGCAGGACCATAAATATGTCAGGATACTGAACTCACAGTGCGAGCAAAGTTCTGAGCGTTAGCATAAATCACACCACGATCCCATTCTTCTGTTTTCACAGTAGGAATGAGCTTGGGCTTTTCTGGAGCGGGATCCATTTTGCGAGGATCAAAGGGAGAGGGTGGCGTCGTCTTCAAAGTAAAGTCATACAATGCTAAGTGAGAAGCAACAGCTGCATGGCATGAGTCGAAGGTGATGGACGACGGATCAGAAACCTCACCTGCTGCTTGAGCATCGGTTGAAACGTCGATGATCACTTCAGAAATGCCTTCTCCGAAAGCTTTGACGCCTTTTACGCCGCTTCCAACAGCCTTTCGGACGATGTCACGACGCACATCGTCTTTCTTAGCCTCAAATGCCTCACCGAGAGACACGAGCGCAGCGACATCTTCCCCCGCTCCCAGACCATAAAAGAGGTGGGATGTACCTGCTTTCGCGGGCTTCTTGGAAGGAGGAAGTTTTGCCCACAGTGTGGGGGGGTCCAGATCAATCAAGGCATTCCTAGTGGGATTAGTTGGATCGAGAGGAAGGACGTATGCTTTGGACGCCATCGATCTTACAGCTGATGTGTATCGCTGTCCGACTTGGAACACCCCCCGCAGCATAATTACCATGGTCGGGTTTCGGATGCGGCTGACAGAAAACCAATTCGGCAAACTTTGACCAAATATTCACAAACACAAGCCAGGTGACCTTGCCATGTTTGGTAATCAAATTGATGATATCAGCGGATTGATAAGATGAGAATTCAAAGGTAGGTTTGTTACAAGCAGGTGCGTGTGCCCAATACTATTCATAGTGGTCAATTACGATACATCTGGTTATCTTTATCAAAGGCAGCCTTGTGGTCCATTGTCTATCATGTCACATCGCGGACCGCGCACATGAGTCAAAGCGTGGCTGCGTGGGCTACCCCTTTGGTCCACAATGGTGTACACCGCACATAAAACCACAAGCTTTTCTTTTGACACTTAGCTTGCAACTTGTTCTCCCCCAAAATGTGCGACGTCTCACGCGATCTTCTCCTCAACTGGGAAGGTGACGAGCCAATACCTGCCCCCAAGTTAATTCGTCCTGAGACACCGACTCCGCATGGAAATCGCACGCTGCAGAGGACTAAATCATACGCCTCCATCAACAGCGTCGACACTGTTCGCTCCCAAAAGAAAATTAAAGGCATTCGACGGCGTATCGACGAGATAGCTGAGAGCTTGAAGAACAAGGACGCGAAGAAGAAAAACGTGGACGCATCATCACAGGAGGTTTCCAAAAGCGATTCTCGTTCGAAGAATTCGCGCAGGCCATTCAAGCGCACAAAGTCAGTTCGAAACGCGCCGCGTAGATCCGAAAGAAACCCGGATCTGGCTCTCCCAGATAAACTTTACAGCGGTCTTTCCTCCGAGCTGGATACCTCGTCGATCTCCCCTGAATTCATCAAGCCAGACTCCCCGGTCGATGTTGAGGAAGAAGGTTCTTGGGATGGTTTTTTCCCCCACTTCACTATCGAACGGTTCAGACCAATTTCCAAGGCCGACGTCAAAGACATCCAGCTCGAAATCCAGTCGTTGGAATCCGACGTGACCATCTGGGATGGACTGCAAGCGTCAGTGGTAATTACATTCGGTTTGCGACCTGGCTGACTGACGGGAAGCAGTCCATGTCACCTTTACAAGTGTCGTCTCTACCTTCATTGCACTACGCAGCCATACGAAAGCGTGTCGATCCCTGATATTCGTCTCCTCGAGATGGACTGTAACACAAGTCCCGTCCCTGGAATACCCTATGCCCGCGCACCTATCCTTCTGACAAGCTACCAAGGTGCCGCACCCGATCTCGGATTTAGAGCTACCGATGGAGCCCCCACGGTGAAGCTCGCAGATGGCATACATGTCGACAAACTCTGGCGTACGATTTTGGGGCACGATGGGGCGTGGGGCTGGTATCGGGATGCTTACGTCCCTCTGTCGCCCCGGTTGTTCGACAAGATGGACCACCGCGAGTTCAAGTTGGCTGCCCGGGTGTGGATGGAAAATCATTGCGTAGAGGGCGAGTCAACGTTTGGGGTCTCCATGCTGCTTCGGGGGGTGGATATGCCAAAATAAATAGCTCGAGTCGCGGTTCGCTCACTTGTAGTAATAGTTTCGGTTCAGTCAGACCATAAGTTAGTGCCTTGCACAGAAATCCCTCAAAGCAAGTGTGACATGTGTCCGTAACGTCTCAGAGGCGGTCTTCGCCCCACCTTTCAGCTACGCCTTGGAATCATATCAATAATCTCTGCCACGAGTCAGTCGCATAACCTTAATTTGGCCCATGAACGGGGAGACGTGTACCTGTATGTCATAGCCTGCGTAGCGCTGGCTGGGCTTTCAAATTTTAGATCGAGGCTCTTTCAATTAGGCCTGGATACATCTCGAATCCGACCACTATTCTAAAACGAGAGTGTACACCGTCCCTATTGTTTTCTCGTTTCAATCGATGCTCTGGCCGCCTCTTCAAGTACGTTGCAATCCTTAAAGAACGATCAGCAACTTTGAAGACTTACGCCTATGGTAACATCCATCTGTTGTACGTGGAGGATATGGATGATCTCACGCGCAGGATCCCTGGCAGTGACAAGCTGTCCACACTTATCAATCCCTCTTCATCCAATGGCACATTTCATGATGATGGTGACTTCACCTGGGACATAGCCACAGGGAGACGTAGTTATTGATCGCGACTCGGGCCAAGCGAAAACGGCCCGGTCTAGGCTAGCCACTGGTATTGATTACAGTAAAGGTTAGAATTCAGGCGACTGCAGCTCAGAGGTATGACCACCAATGGCTGCGGGGAAAAAGCTGCGTAGGAAGAGTTGTTGGGACGGACTCAGCCAACGCCGTGGGTGGAACGAAAAAGCGGTAGCGCCACTGGAAGAAGTTCGAAAGGCCAAACTGTGATAACGGCTTGCCCATTCGTCGGATATGGAACAAGCGAGGTCCAATGTTAAGAAGTCCTAGTGAACCTCGAAAACTCGAGCAGGGAACTATGGACGGCGCGACTCCCACCAACTCGCTCAGTACTCTTAGCAGCCCTAATAGGATTTTGCTGTTACCCATATTGCTGTGGAAAACTCGACGAGCAGACTAAACCTTGATAATATAACTTGCAGCTTGCCATTACTAGTCACAGTAAGAGTGAAGATCTAAAATTTACCAGATACGCTTTACCATTGTAAATCTGGTGAGATCTTCCAATGGAATATACTTTTTACCCTTTCCCCTCGGTTCAAGTCTGGTATTTTCCCGTCCCTCTCCCATGTCATTGACACGAATCGCATCATCATGCCAGTTATCGATCATCTTCTCCAGTTGCTTGTTATATTCTCGTTCCTCCGTACCTTCTTCTATGGGGTCACGACCAAAATCGTTGACACGATCGGCCGCTGCGCGAGCCTCGGTGCCTGTCCTCCGGACACTAGCATACGAAATCAAGTTGACACCTAAAAGCACCTTGAACGCCAAGAAGCTGACATGGACGGCCGTGAGCATGAATGTTGTTGATAAAAGGATGAACGCACCATAGCCAAAACGACACGGCCATGGCTGACCATTTTGCCAAGGGGTGCAGATCCCATTGATCGCGCAGGAGACGGGGGGACAATGGATTGAAAAATTGAAGGCCGATAAGGATTGCCAAGACAGCTAGCGGCATCGATGCAAGCCCAAGACGGCGTGCAACGAGAGGTGATTGGTCAACGTACGTGTGCTGTAAAACGGTTCGAGTGTTATGGGAGAGGATAGAAGAGGTGCGAACCTTGCGGAAACCATGGCGTCCGACAACGCTTCCGCTTGATAGGTCACGGCACAGCACATCGATATACCGCTCGTAGACGGATGGGCGGATATGGTTGAATTTCGTAATGAAGGCATGCTTTAGCCAATCTACCATCATCTCGGACACCAGCACGGTCATGACAGGCTGCGTTATGATCAGGCGATGCTTGCTATGAGCAAACCATAAACCCACATATGAAATGGTCCACAAGACGTTGTCGCCTCTAAACCATCCATAGCTTTTCGGCATTACGAACCCGCCAGAAAAGTCGAACTCGGAGCCACTGAGCTCTATCAAGTTGCGGAATGCTACGACGGTAAGCATTAGAGATAATGTAAAACGTTCGACGATATCCGCGCAGGTTATCTGAAAGAGGTTGTCTTTTTCAAACTTTTTGAATACACAGCCCTTGATTTCAACGAACTGATTCGAAACAAGCAGCGTGATGAGGGCATGATCATAAGAGTTAACCGCGACGTTCAAGGAGAGCAATTGGTAGAGCATGATCAGAGCGTGGCTGGCTGTAACAATATTTGATCGACATACAATTGCCAAGGATGCACTAGGGACTCACAGACGTAGAGAGTCGCTAGTACAAAGTAGATCAAGGGGCGGAGCATGCGAGAGGAAAAAGGTGCACCCTGTGATGGCACCTCGAGTGTCGACCGCGAGAAAAGGCAGTCGAGAATATCCTGTCCGATAGAGGCACAGAGCCTATCCGCGATCTGTATGGCTCACGCATATCGAAGAGTGGTTCTGCAACGTATAGACGGTGCTCACTTCTAAGGAATTGAATATGACATACAGCTTGATAGTGTCCTGACCGCGGATAGAGTGGTAAATTCTGCTAGCGTCCGCGAGAGGTATGAGGAGCGTGATCGAGACAGCGACCAAGAGGGTACGCAGTATATCAGCCTTTTGTGAGGGAGGGAGATGCGACTTGGACCAAGTGAAGAGGTTGTAGATGAAACGCAAAACTGCTATGAAGAAGCGAATGGGTTGGATTGTAAATGTGTAGAGGAAAGAGTCCAAGCAGAGCAGAAAACCAAAGCCGATGATCTAGAATGCAATGAGACGAAAGGCACGCTTTGCAATGGGCCACACACACTTTCTCCATGGCCAGGGGGATGCTCAAGAAATTGCTGACCCGCTCCCATTTGAGTTCTTGATGCGAGTCAAAGTCGGTTGCGAGCAGCTCTTCGCGAAGGTAATCCCATAACGAAAACAACGGTTGGGGGAGATCCCTTTCGAGTGGCGACGGCAAGCTCGGAGAAGACGGTAGGATGGGTGTCGGTGGAAGCGACGCGTAGGCGAGAGGAGGATCTTGCAAGGAGGTTTCTTCGTGTCTACGCGTAGCCGCGAACGTCGTTGAGATCTGCGGATTCCAGGTGTTGGCCCCGGTGGAGGTCGACGAGAAACGGCGTTTAGAACGTCGCGGTGAGGAGGGCATTGTAGTGTGAGAACTCCGACTTTGTCCTTAACAATGCATCTCATTAGAGCAGGTGCTTCATTCCGTCCAAAACTCTTTGCTGGGCCAGTCTCCAGTCAGCTCAGGCGTGCACACGCGGAGCATCTGGACGGCGCCGAGTACAGCCCAGAAGGTTTGTCCGTCTGGCTCTGCTCAGAGGGAGGACTAAGACTGTCCTGTAGCCGGATTCTCTACGCCGTTTTGGCGGAACACGCTGTTAGCCTCCCTTTTGGTCGTCTCATTTTACAAGTGGGCACCGCTGCCAGATGACGACGCATACCTGACGCGGTGGATCGCTTACTACTCAACACCGTCATCCACCTGGGCGAAGCTGAACGAGAAGCACATGCTGCAGTCACAGCAAGTCACCGACAATGCGGCCGTGCTAGCCAGCGCAACGAAGCCGGCCATCATCCGATACAGATATCCTCAGTAAGACGGCTCTTGGGTTTTTTGAGCACGATAACATGGCTCTTGTTGCAGGTCCCTGGAGCAAGCCTCCCCTCATCTGCTACCCGTCGGATCCACGCCTGATATGAGTGGTGTTGTTGCACGGTCGGACTAGTGTACACGTTGTGTGGTAGAGTTGGAATAACGACGGACTGCACGAGGCCCGTGAGAACTGTTTTAGTTGGTTTAACCCTCACTTGAGTCTTTCTCTCCGTCTTTCTTCCCGACCGTCGGGCGTAAAACCGACCCAGGGCATTCCGTCTTGGCCGACTCTCCTTGTTTTTTCCCGCCATGTTGGCCCCGCCGAACCGATGGCTCACTCTCGCTACTCTCGCTCGCGTCGCGTCCGCGTCGCTTCCCCTCGTCGACTTTAGCCGTATGGGCCAAGTTGCCCTCACCGGCGCATTCGCAGGCTTGGACCTTTTTGACGACACTCCCACCGCGTTTGGTCCCTCCGTGTCTTCCCTGCTCTCCCGCACACCCCAAGGCGCACTCTTTTCCATAGCAAGCACGAATTCTGGCGGCTCGATTTCCTCGGCATGTGTAATGAACAACGTCTACTATATCGCTGGCTCTTTTTCTTCCATCGCCAACGTCTCTGCAAACTACGTGGCTTCCTATTCGCTTTCTTCAGGTGCATTTTCTGCCCTAGGTTCTGGCGGCCCAAACGGCCCAGTCAGCGCTGTATATTGCGACTCGTCCAACGACAATGTTTGGGCCGGTGGTCTGTTTTCATCACCCGCGCCTTCTGTCGCAGTATGGAACGTAAAGTCAAGCTCATGGTCTGCGCCCCCGTTCGATGGTCTCAATGGCAAAGTCACCTCTATCACTTCTAATGCCTCTGATACCAGCCTCTTCTTCACGGGTTCGTTCTCCACGTCGTTTAGTGGCGGCGTGACTGCCAATAACAACAATCCAAACGTTCCATTTTCCCAAGGGGCGTCGCCATTTTCGTCGTCCCTCGTTCCAATACCCCTACAAGACGCAGAGATCGTGGCGGCTCCCTCTTCTACGGATTCCGAGTTTGACGATATCCAAGCGATCCTTTGTCCCGCAGGTCCTGATGGTCCCGGAAACACATGGCTCGCTGCAGACGGAAGCACAGCTCTCATCACCATCCGCACGTTCACCGCAATGAGTGCGTATGGTGTTCGAATTGGAAACACGTTTCAGAATGGCTATGGTACAACGGTCTTTAGGTACGATTTGATTATACCTCGCTCTCGAACCTCCATTTTGATCCTAACATTGCTTTTTTCAGTGTCACGTCAATACCTGACAACACCGTCCAAACTCTGACATACGTGGATCCTTCTACAGGACAGAACTTGACATGTACAGGAAACTGTCCTTTGTCAACGGATGCTGCAATTCCGTACCAGGATTTTCTTTTTGCGGCCCCAGTTCTATTAACTGGTGTACAGATCACACTATCGGAGTGGACAGGAAATGCACCTGGTCTTCACCTATTGCAACTTCTCTCTTCTGGAGCATTTGTTTCAGCTGTCAACAGTCAGAACACTCAGTCCTGTTTTGCACCGAACCCATCCAATGTTACGATGACCGGCACCTGGTTGGAGAAGAATGTAAACACGAACATCGCTGCAACTCTCCAGACTGTCCTCGTCGCCACAGTTCCTGTAGGAACACCTGCCACTCAGGCTCCTACCATCACCTGGATGCCATATGTCTCCGCCTCTGGACAATATGTGGTAAATTTGGTTATACCCGGTTGTAATGCCCTTCAGGATTGTGCCCTTCGGACATCGGTACAAGTAACACTATTCCCTGGTGATGGTTCCCAGCCGTTTGTGTCTACAATATCACAACAGGTTCAAGATGACACTGTGGTGCCGATCTATAGTGGCCCAATCGTTCCTTCGTCCCCTTCTTTTGTGACCACAGTGACAATGGAATTGGCCAGTGACCCGGAGGGAGACGGTCAAGACGGGGAGTACGACATAGTTGCCGGGAATATTGAGCTAGTCTTGACCTCGGCGAACGTGACGTCTGGCGGAAGTGGAAATAGTTCCACAAATCTCGGAACTCAACGTGGTTTTGGATTTTTCGAGTGGCCATTGAACTCGAAAAGTTCTGTCAATGCTACCGGCGTCATATCCAACGCTAGCGAGACGGCCGCCGACATCATCAGTGTCGACCTTTACAATGCCTTAGGTTCTTCCAACATCAATCCTGTCTTCATCTCGATAGCCGTGCAGCATCCTTCAGGGGTTGTCTTCCTTGGTGGTAGCTTTGCCATGACCACTGGCTCCCTTAGCGGCACCTCTAACATCGTCGCCTTCAAGCAAGGGAGCCTCTTCTCACTTCCTAACGGGGGTCTCAATGGTGTGGTCACAACATTTGCTTTATACGGCGATCAGCTGTACATCGGAGGCTCCTTTTCCGACACTCAAACACCTTCAACTCAGGGGAAGTTGTCAGGGGTAGCTATGTACGACATTGAATCGAATTCGTGGAATAGTCTAGGGGCCGGCACAGATGGGCCTGTATCAAGCATCACTCTTGTTGGCGGTACTATCCAGGTAGCGGGGAGCTTTACGAAAACCATGACACCAAGTGGTTCAAGCTTGACTGCAGGCGGTTTTGCCACTTGGGATATCACGAGTTCGTCGTGGGTGAACAGCGGCGGGTTCGTCAGTGGAAACTTCACTTTTGTCGGCAATGGTACATCTTCAACCGGTCAAGAGGTAACCCAGCTTCTCGCCGGGAATGTCCAAAGCCTTGCCAAGTACGGGGCATCTGGCATGGTCATGCTCTCTAACAGTGAAAGCGATGACCCGACAGTTACCCCGCTAGGAGTCCAGCTTGGCAGTTCCGTCAATGTTTCTGTATCAACCTCCACGGTACAAAAGCGCCGTGTTCACAGACGCGGTCCTGCTGCTTGGTTCCCTCATGTCAAGATGTCTCTGTTTAGAAGACAATCCTCCCCAAGCCCTTTGGCTCAACCCTCGTCGCCTTCGACCCCTGCTCCCGCTGTCTTAACGGGGATATTCTGGTCTAACAGCTCCTCTTCTCACGAGGTAGCCATCATCGGTGGCAACTTTTCTTTTGTGTCGTCGTCGTCGAGTTCTCAAGCGGTTGCGGTTTACGACCCCACGACTTCCACTATCTCCGCTCTCGCTGGTGACCAGGTATATGGAGTGGTTCGTGCTCTGTATGTGGATGCGAACTCGCATCTGTATGTTGGCGGAGAATTTAACCTGACGGGCGCTAATGCTGATGGATTTGCCATCTATGACCTCGTTGGCCAACAGTGGCTGAGTACGATTGCTCAGCCAATCCAAGCAGTTACTGGTTCCTCTGTCGTCGTACGCTCTATTACCGCAACGCCCTCCAAGCCAAATTCAGTCATAGTGGCCGGTTTGTTTACCCAAGCAGGCACGGTCGCATGTCAAGGCATTTGCCTTTTTGATACTACATTGAATCAATGGAACGCACTGGGATCTGGCCTCAAGGGTAACATTTCCTCGGTTTCGTACGCTGGCGTATGTCTCCATTGTTTTTGAAACCAAGTCGTCGCTGACAGTGGCGTTTCAGAGCAACCAAGACATTCTCATTGCGGCAGGCATCATCACACTGGCCGATGGTACCTCCGCAAATGTTGCGCAGTACAGTTTCACCAACAATACCTGGACTGCGGTTGGCGACCCGTCCACGATCCCCGGTCCCGTTACCGCTGTTGAGGTCAACAATGGCAACTCGTCGAGCATCTTTGCTGCTGGACGGTAAGTAATCTATCCCCTTGTGCTCCGGTCACTGACGGATTGGGCGCCTAGTACAAGTGATGGCTCGTCATCCTTTGTGATATTCTGGGACGGTGTTTCCTGGTCCAACGTTGGTGCGTTACGGGCTGTAGATTGATTGGTTGGAAGGCTGACCCTTGAACCAGGCTCCGCTCTCGAAGCAACCTCGAATATCTCGCAGTTGCTCATGGTTCCTCTACAGAATACCCACAGTTCGAATAGCATTGTTGAATCCGACAGGATCTTGATGATCTCAGGCGCGCTATCTGACTCCTCGTTTGGTTCAGCGTCGGTCGTGTTGTTCGACGGACAATCGTTTACTCCCTATCTTACGTCCTTGACAGCCCAAGGCACGCTGGGATATGTTTCCTCCTTGTTCTACTCGATCGCCAATTTCAGTTTCAACCAAGAGAGTGAGTCTTTTCTTGCGTGTTATTGGGTGAAATTTTGACATATGGCAAATCAGCGTTCCTCGCAACTGGTATTGTCATTCTGATTTCTATCGCCATTGCTGCGGGTGTGGTATTTCTGCTCGCACTTATTGGTATACTGTGGACACTCTTATCGAAGAGGGAGGACAAACTCTCGCGGTATGAGAATGAAGATGACGACGACGATTCGACGCAGCACCGGCCGTCATCGTTGCTGGAGCACATCAATGCAGCTACGCGGACGACGATTCTGGGTGGTCAAAGTCCATTCAACAATGTGAGTGCCGAAAAGGAGGAAGCGGCGCGCGAGGGCGTTGAGGCCGATCCGTTTGGACCCGATGCGAGCAATTACCTGCGGGCTGCGACGCCGTCGGACGCCGTGATCGGATCGATGGTGGCAGAAGAGGAGAGCAGTCGGCCGGTGCACGCGCGCTTCTCGTTTGATGGGGCTGGTGAAGGCGAACTGCCGTTGACGGCCGGGATGGAGATTGAAGTTCTCGACGACAGGGATAATGCGTAAGTAGTCTTTTTGAATAACCTACAATTCATTGACGACCGCCGCAGTTGGTGGTACGCAAGAAATCCCCAGACCGGGCGAGAAGGTGTCGTACCTGCATCGTATTTGTATTAATCCTATCCTTTTTTTCTTTTTTTTCTCGTCTTGTTATCGGTGTTTTGCTGCACGACATTTATACCCTATTTGACAAGACCGACCTGGAGGTCGTTCCTTTACACTTATACCTACCCAATTTGTTGATATTTCCTCAGACAATTTGTTTTAGGATTGATAGAAGGCAAAAAGTAGTCTCGTTGTTGATACAACGCAATGTTAATGTCAATGTCTATCTTACTGAACACGAATGAGTAATTGCACGAGCAGAGGGGACTGAAAACCAACCTGCAAGAGTGGGTCGCGAAAGTGCTTTTGATGGTTGTGGATGAAGCCCACTCTCGTCTTGAATTCTTCCTTGCGACGCTGATCTCTAAACTCTCGGATGTGCCGTCCTGCTTCGCGTGCCTCGCCTTTGTTCCTCGCCTTGACGACCTGAGTGCCCTGGCCAAACGCGCCAAAGCCGCCCTTGCGTGGAACGAGGGCAGACTGCTTGTCAGCCAGGAGACGACGGACGAGAGCTGCGCCACTGTTTGGATCCTCGGACTTGGCAGGTATGCCATGGAATGACTGTGCATAGTAGCGCATCATGCTCCTATGGCCGATACGTGCGCCCGAGGGGAGCACGAGCTCATACTCCGTATCCCCATACGTCAGCTGCGTGTCCGGAAGGGGGTCCTCTGCGTCGTCATCCTCGACGTCCACCCACGCCTCCTCGCCCCCGTCGCGCTCGGGATACGACGCCGTAAAGTCGTAAAAATCGGCCACGTCGAGCCGGTCGACCTCGGTCTCGTACGCGACCTTGCAATGCCCCTTGTCGTGCATGTGTTTGCGCACGGCGTCGAGCGAGTGGAGTTCGCGACCTCTGCCGTTGCAGAATATGCAGACGTGGTGGGCGATCTTGGCGGCGAGGTGATCGACGAGGCCAGCGGGGTCGACGAGGTAGTCGGCGTCGGGGACGAAGAAGGAGTGGGCGGTGGCCATGTGGGCGAGGTTGGCGTCGAGGGCGGGGAAAGGGGTCGGGCAGAAGAGGCAGGTGGTGGACGAGGGGGGGTGGTCTGGCTGGGGTGTGCGGGGTGTCTTGGGTGCGCTCTCCTTGTGCTTTTTGGAGGCGAGGTGGGCAGCGTAGGCGTTCTGGGAGGCGTAGGATTTGCTGTGGGGGGTGAGCGAGGGATCGGTGTGTGGGGGTGGACGTACCCGCAGGGGCCGCAGTCAAAGGCGGCTTGCTGGGGGGGTTCCTGGGTGCGATCGGCGAGCTTCTGGGCAAAGAGGGTGGCCGAGACGGGTGGGAGGCCTGCTACTCTGCGCTTGAGGTTGTACCTGTGGAGATCTGAGCGGTAGTGGTCGCCTGTGTGGTGTGAGCGGGAGCAGGACCGACGTCGGGGCACATACGCTGGTCATTGTGGGCTGGAAAAGCAAAGTTGCAGGAGAGACAGGTGAACATGAAGTGTGACTCTTGTGACTTGTAGGGGAGCGTGACAGTACAAGGGCGGTTTGAAGTGAACGCTGCGAGCCAATCAATGGGCGATCCTGTCGATCAGCTGCTCTCGCCTGCTTATCATCATCTCCACTTCCAAAACAACTTCCAACACCCAAACCAGCCTCAGCAACCCCACCAGACTCCAATTTACAGCAGCACCTTGTACAGAAACACCTCGCCCGCGCCGCCACCCGCATCCCCAGAACACCCCGCATCCCCCCCGCACGATGTCTTTCACCGCCCCGCATCCACCTCCGACACCCCCCTCGACGACCCGAACGTGGACGAGGAGCCGCTCTACGTAAACGCAAAACAGTACTTTCGCATCCTCAAGCGCCGCGTCGCAAGGGCACGCCTCGAGGAGGTCCACCGTCTCTCTCGACAGCGCAAAGTCTGTCTTCCTCTGCCTTGTGCCTCTTCCTTGTCCACTCATCCCGCTCCCCAGCCATACCTCCACGAATCGCGCCACAAACATGCGATGCGGCGTCCCCGTGGCCCAGGCGGCCGTTTTCTGACGGCCGAAGAAATCGCCGCACAGAAGCTCGTTCAGCAGCCCGCTGAGGAGCAGCATGCCCCCGCCGCGCTCGCCGACGCGCCAGATCCCCACGATCATGCCCCGCCCGAGCCTCAGAACCGCATCCTCCCTGCACAGGATTCGAATACCGCCAGCATGGCCAGCACGGCATCCTACGCGAGCACCAACCCGTCCTCTCCCCTGCTCTCCCCTGCTCTCCCCACGTCTTTTCCCGAGTGTCCGCCGTCCGTCGTTCCCATCTCCCCCGCCCCCGCACAATCGTCCCCCAGCGCGGCCCAATCACAGGGGAAGCCCCCTGCGAATGCCTCTGTGGCCTTGCGCCCTTCGTACACGCAAGCACATATGCATCACGTCCCGCATCCCCATGCGCACACACGACTGCGCCACTCTCACCTCAACTTCACAGACGTATACCAAGCTGAGGAATCGCCCAGCACTGACAGCCCCATGATGGCGTTTAGCCCACAGCAGGGCAGCTAAATACTGATCGATTTCTTAAAGCGTATCCCGTGTGTCTGCTCCGTGTATGTCTCGCTTACGGTCATAGATCTACTTCTTGGATTAGATTTTTTTTTCTTCTCGGTAGTGCTGTTCTACGACATCAATCTATTCGACCTCCATGACATCATCCTCTTGAGCAACCAGGATAGATATTTCAGTTTGCTCTGGGTCCGGAGTGGGTGTTGGTGGTGCACGGTAGAGCACGAGCGCTTGAGAGGTTTGCGGAGGTAGGGGTATGATGGTCTTGGTTTGCCTTTTGATGCATTCGAGCGCTGCACGGGAAATGTGCACCTCCTTGATCTCGGGCTCGGTTGACTGCATGTGCTGCCAACCCTCGGTCGTGACCACTGCACGATGAGACGACGGTCAAGGGTGGACGCAGAGGACTTACCGGTGGGTTCAATGTCCATGTCCACGGGCGAGTCGGGCTCCTCGACCGAACTCGGGAGGATGACGTCCATGTGAGGACACGGGGTAGGCCACATGTCGACGTCCTCGCTGCCCAGGGACATGTGGGCCAACGTGTGTTCGAGAGAGTTGTATCTAACGCGTTTCCGACGCGTGGGTGACGATGACAAGGCAACGTCGTCGTCGTCGAGTGTGCGCTTCATGGTGGGCGGGATGAACCATGGATGTCGGACGCAGGTCATGGTCCAATTCTGAACCGTTTTTGGCTTGTGGCTCCAGAAAGTTCGGGTGGTTTATGATTCGTGTCAAATAGGGTACTCTACTATCAGCGTGGTCCTTTGTTCTCCTCCCTCACTCGCCTCGCCCCAGCCCACCCCCTCGCACGCAGCCAGCCCACGATGCGTGGTGTCAGCGCTGCCGTGAGGCCCACGCGCACGGGCAGAAAGAGCGTCTTGTGTATCGTGTACGCGAGTGCCAGCATGGCATACAGTCCGTCATGGTTGCCGCTTGCCGCTGGCGTGCTCTCCTCCCTGCCTGGCTCTGATGTTTTGTGCACGAGCCCTGTGATGGTCCGTCTGAGGTATGCGGTCGCCCGTGAGACCTGCTCTGCCCCGAGGAGGTTGACGCCGACGAATGCGATGGAAAAGTCGAGGGCAGAGAAGACCATGTACACGCCGAGGGCGTACCAGCCGTACGAGCTGACGAGCAGCTTGAGCCGCTGCGAGACTGTGGGTGTCTCTGGGTGGGTGAGACGGGGCGGTGATGGGCGGAACTGGCGGACGAGGAGGCGTCTGTTGGTGGGCAGGACGGGTGCGGTCGCCCTCCAGCGCGGCCAGAGTCTGCGGAACATGATGTGGTTGGTGTCGGCAAAGTCCGGTGGAGGTCAACTCTCGCTTTTTATCGGATCAGATCTTGTGCTCACTTTTATCCACCAAAACACATTCCGTTTGATGCATACGGGAAGAGTCCTCTGCGACGGCTGCGACCTTTTCCCTCGATAGCATCTCCTCCTCATGGACCACACCGCTACACCCTTTGAGGGCCCAGAAAAGCTCCTCGAGGTCTGGTTCGCCTCCTCAGCTGCTGCCCTCCACGACCCACTCGCACCGCGTGGCCGGGTCGGACTGAGAAAAATTCCACGCGCTGTCTGGGAGGACATGCTCGACATCGTCAGGTGCAAGGTCCTCAGCGTCATTGAGGGCGATCAGACAGACGCCTACCTCCTCAGGTCTGTCTCTCTCTTCATCTACCTGCTTTTGGTTTCATTCCCGTGGGCAGCGAATCCTCTCTCTTTGTCTTTGCCCATCGGATAATTTTAAAGACATGCGGTACCACCCTTAACCTCCTCGGCCTTACCCGCATCCTCGATATTGCGCGTGAACACGCCGCACTCCCGTCCGTGTACCAGTGCTTCTACTCCCGCAAGTCTTTCATGTTCCCTGAACGCCAGCCCGACCCCCACCGAGAGTGGAAACACGAGGTCGCCTTTTTAGACGCCATATTCCCAAATGGAGCTGCCTACACCGTCGGAAAAGTGAATGGCGACCATTGGCTCCTTTACATCACAACGCCTACGATCACAAACGGATCCACTCCCCCTCATTCCTCAAAAGTGCCACCACACACGCTTGTGCACGCCAGTGACCTCTCAGCACCCGAGATCGCCCTCACAAAGGACTACACAATCGAAATCCTCATGAGTGACCTCTCGCGCGAGGCACGCGAGCCTTTCTTCTTCTCCGTCCCACCTTCCCCCGTAGACTCTCTCTCCTCTGACTCGCTCCCCTCCATCACCGGTCAGACCCTGTCAGCCGCGCTTGGGATCACAGAGATTTTCCCTCCCCATCTGACTACCCTAGATGCGCATGCGTTCTCTCCCTGCGGCTATTCCTCCAACGCCCTCCTCAAGTGGGGAGAGGCCGTCACAGAAGGTGGCGCTGGTGAAGGTTATTACACCATCCACGTGACCCCTGAGGAAGGCTGGTCCTATGCCAGCTTCGAGTGCAACGTGCCCCTGGCCACTTCTCCCGTCTCTTCGTCAAGCGATATCCCTGATCTACGAACCCTCATCAAGCGCGTCGTCGACATCTTCCAGCCAGGCAGACTCAGCGTGACCTTGTTCATTTCAAACTTTGACGACGACAACCCCGAGGAGGATGACGTAGAATCCCTCATTGATGCCGCGCAGAGGGAGTTCAAGTCTGCGCTAATGGCTTCCAGGCCTGTTTCTTCCTCTTCCACCGGTCTGGATACCTCACACGAGGGTTCAGACGACCGCATCCGGTCCTACCGCCGAACCGATAAGATCAACTATGAATTCGGTGGCTACAATTTGGCGTTTGCCAGCTTCGAGCTACGGTGAAGCCCCTTTGTCGAACGTGATCGTATGGATGATACCTTTTTAGATTGCGCTTGAAATTCGCGATCGCTACATGTATGTATTATGTAGGTCCAGCCTTCGATCTTCTTCTGTACACGCGCTCTGCTGTCTGCTTTGCAATTTTATGTAACAAGTGTCATTTATCTATCAAATCACAGTCGTGAATCGTCCACTCCTCGGCAAGCTGCACGCTTTAATAACCCTTGTAATCTATCACGGTGTCCTTGATGACTGGTGAGTCTTCGCTGGACGTTCGCTCACGCGTTCAGTGCTAGGCAAATCCAGGTTAAATGCTCACAGCCTCGAACGAGGCACGCATCTGCAACATTGTTGCAATACCCCGGTCACGCCACAACCCCTACATCTCAGAAGCTTCTTATGACGGATGGATCTCTCTTTAGTTATAATGCCATCGTCATCCCGGCCTCTTCACAAGTGATCAAATATGCCATTCAGTTCCGTTGCTATCCCTTGACTGCGCCATTCTCGGGCCGTAGTCTCCACTCGGTTAGGTTGAATCCCAGCCCCCTCCACAGAACCCAGATTACCATGGTTCTCGAAGTCGCAGCCCATGGATCCCGATTATCGCCACCGAGGCACCTCCCATCATGCTTACGACGACACGCTCACATCTCGAGGAGCTCAGGAAAGTTGAGGTAATGCATATAAAATAGTCGGTTCACCCGCAATGTTGTCATCGTCCTCTTCTCGGGCGCACTCTCTCAGATGTTGTACAACGTCGTCTCTCTCTCTGCGGCCACATCCACCGAAAACCTCCAGGCGCTGGAGGAGGTCAAGGATTTCTGCACCACCGATCTAGGTCGGGGCGGCAGACAGCGCTGGACGTACCATATGCTTTCCGAGAGCGCCATCGATAGTGAATTGCGACGCATGTGTGACCCCCAGTCGTCCGCCTCGGTCGATACCGTCACCTTCCAACCCTGCACCGAATACGTGACACTCAACCAGGATCGATACTGCGTCGAGGAATGGCACTTGCCCAGGGGAACCTGGCACTTTAACGCCGTGTACGATGGTACGTCACCAGCCCCTCTCGTGTTCGAGATCACGCTGACCCTGAGCAGGACACTGTGGACATGACACAGTCAACCTCGTCTGGAAACGGCTCTCTCCCATGATCAAAACGTCGCTGCAGACGCTTCTCACCACCACGTCCGTGCCCAGCCCAGAGCAGGTCTCGGGCGTGCTCGCGGGCGCCATCCGCCACCTGGACGACGCGATCCGCTCAGATCTCTTCAAGTTCCTGCCCCTGGACATGCTCCGCCGGTTGAGCCCCGATCAGCTCCGGGAGCACGTTCAGCGCCACGAGTCCGAGTGGGAGACGATCTCTGCACGGTGCACCCAGGGTGCCACGGTCATTTTCTCACTGCTGGATCCGTCCAGACGGCACCTATGGATCGTCAATCTGGGCGACTCCCAGGCAGGTGTGCCCAGCCCCCCTTATGGCGTGCACGTTCTCACCCGCTTCACAGTGCTCGCGAAAAAGCAGGCGGGGTGGTTCGGCGCGCCCGTCAACGCGCTGCACAATGGCAACAACCCGCGCGAGCGGCAGCGCATCCTGCGGGAGCACCCCGGTGAGCCCGCGTGCGTCGTGGACAACCGCGTTCTGGGCTACCTCGCGCCCACGCGCGGTACGCTGGTATCTATCTCCTCGGGCCTTTTTCTCACGTGATGTTCACAGCGATCGGGGATACGTGGCTCAAGATACCGGCGGCGTACACGCGCGCGTTTGGGGAGTACGCGGACTGGATGGGGCCGGGCGTCGCAGCGCAGTACGCGGCGCGGATCCTGACCCCGCCGTATGTCTCTGGTCTGCCGGACGTGCACCACTGCGTGCTCGGCAGCGAGGCGTTTCTGATTCTGTGCTCGGACGGGCTGCTGGACTTGTACGACCACATCGACCCGACGCTCTCCGAGGGGCAGTTGGCGCAGCGGTGGGCTGGCATCGCAGGCCGGGCGCTCGAGGCGAGGGCACCGCGGAACCTCGCGCTCGAGCTGCTCCGGGATGCCATCGGCGGCCAGGACCTCCACCTCGCCTCACGCAACCTCACGTTGGAGATGGACGACAAGTGGATAGACGACGTGACGGTGCTGGTGCAGCGTTTCTGATCACATGTGTCTCGGGCTAGAATAGATGCGTGGTGCCCATGCGACGGTGGTGATAGATATATTATTTACGCATGAATATGAATATAAAATGCACGACCTCGCATACGTCATTCCTAAAAACGTCTCGCCCTTTTGCTTGCTTTTCAAATCTCGTCAAGCGCCGTGCACAGGGTCCGCTTTGACGGCATGGGAGGGTTTGGGTTTGTTTCGCAGACTGCACAACGGGCACAGCTGGACGAACATCTCCATCATCGGCCAAGTAATCCCAGCCTAGGCAAAAAAAGAAATTCAGCGCGTCGACATCCAACAAGGAGCTGTCGCTCACGATGCCCATCCGTCGCGTCTCAAACACCATGGATGCAGACGAGCTATGAGAACGATGTGCGTAGACGAGCACGTCGTAGATCTGGTCGCGCGCGGGTATCCTCTCGAATGCGCGCGTCCATTCAGCGCCGAGATCGTGATTCTCCGGCTTGGACGCGGGCGAGGGTGGGTCGTCGACGTGGTGGATATAATCCCTCCGCAACTTGTCCTCTTCCGACGGCGCGAGCTGGAAAAACGAATCCCGGGGGATCAACAGCAGGTGGTACTTTTCCGAACCCAATCGAACGCGGTGGAGCGTGGACCACACCTTGAGACGGTCAGTAAGGTGCCCGGTGTCGCTGCCAGACAGGAAGCGGCACAGGTTGGCGTAAACGTCGGGAGTGAGGGCTGCGGTCTCTAATAGCTCGAGGGGTAAACCGTCCAAGAAGCGCGCAAACGCTTCCTCGTAAAGCGCCCTCTTGGGCATTTCGACGGGATCGACTTTGTTGATCCTCTGCGTAATCGCCTCGGGGAGGGGGGCAAACATGGGGTGTGACCAAGGCTCGAGCATCGGTTTTGCTGGGGGTTCTGTTTTGTCAGCTGAAAACGAGTGCGGGATAAAGGATAATTTGTTGGTGGTATGTGTTTGCCGGGGGGCTATCGCAGGCAGTGACGAGCTTAGCGCCCGCTGACGTCCGCTCGTCTCCGGTGTCTTGACGCGATCCTTGGGTGATGCTTCATCATCCCGTGAAACATCGGGCAACGATCCCCTCGTACGACGGTGATGTGACGAAGACCCGACATTTTGCCCATAGAAGCTATGACCATCGCCTGAATCCCCCTGACCGTTTTGAGACACCGAGGCCGACTCTTCGCTAGACGGCATCTCAGAAACCAAAAAAGCGGCCATCTTGGCCCCATACGATGTCGTTTGTTTGTCTCGAATAGTCATACTGTCAGAGGGGACCTTGTGTCGCTTCTTGGGAGTGTAATTGCATTCGGTCTTGGAATCTTCTGTGCAGTGATTGCAGATAGGAAGATTACGATCACACTGGAATTTATTTTACTGGATAAGAGCGCCACTTCATACGAGGCCGTGTACGAAACTCACTTTTAGATTTCTCAGGCGACACCTATCGCACCGCGGAATACCTCGATGCGCCGGTGTGGGCAAAGGCGTGTATTTGCATTCCCTGCCGTTAGCCCAGGAGCAGTGGTTACAGGTCGGAAGCACTCTGTCACACTGAACGAGGGTCAAGATGCAACATCGTGAACTAAGCTTGGTGTAATCTCACCTTTAAATTGTTCATGCGACAGTGGTCACAGCGCGGCTTTCCTCGTCGACCCTTCCATTGCGACTGACGCGCCATAAACACTTTGGGGTTTGGTATGCGTATCGTAAGCTGAGTATCGTCGTTTGGTTCTCCCGCCGAGTCCAAATCTTCTGGAGAGTTAGACATTATTGACGTTCGAGTCAAGATTCAGTGGCTGACAAAAATGCCAGGAGCGCCCTGGAAATGATTAAAGGGGATATTTGGGAACAGGAGCGCGAAGAAATATTGGCCCAAAAGTACGACTGGAATGGGAGCGAATCTGAATACTTACTGGGAATGGTGGCTGCGGTGATAGTGAGAGGCGAATAGAATAAAATCGGGTGAGAAAATTCCTCTGGGTCAGTGGTGCTGATAGATGTTTGGCGGAACGGCGAGCCACAAATGGCGTTGGATGATGGCAGAGCAATCCTGTACTACCACAAGCCTGTCTGACGAACTTACTTACGAGCGTGACGTTACGGGTCACGGTACTTTTCTGGTAAAGTAGTTGATCATTGCAACGGACATGTTCGACCGAACAGACACACTCTTTTGAGCAGTCCCCACTGATAAAGACCAGCGAGAAAAAAAAAGAGAAAAAAATTGCTAGACTCATCACAGCACGGTTCAACATTGGATCCTCAACCTGCTGTGGCACTACAAAGTGTGGCTGCATGGCGAAGACTCTACCCGTTCCCTCCATTCCAGTCTCGCATTTTCGGTATATTTTAATCGTTGCGAGTCTACCTCTACAAAAGATCCAACTCCAGCAAGGCAACCATCTCTATGCAAAAAAAATCAGTTGGGCTGTTTAAAATGGCCAAACACCACCTACCAAATTTGGCATGTGTAGTTTTATGAACCACGTGTCGCGCCAGGCTACTCACTAAGTGCCGTTGTGGACTATCCTGGGCCCAGGGTGGGTAGAATGCTTCTTGTTACAACCATCCTACGTGCATGGGATGGTTGCGCAAAAAATATCCAGAATGGCCTCGCCAACGAACTTGCACAAGCACCGGCGAAGGTGATACTGATACACCGCCACTGCAACCGTCGCGTGAAGCTTTTCCTCGGTTCCGCTAGTTCGGTTTCAAGCTTGCGACCAATCTGGGAAGCGAGGTAGAGTAAGTAGAAGCACACGAACTCAGTAGTGCCACTGGTGTCTCGGCTGTCGTGTGTCAATTGTCAACTGTGAAACAGGCATTAAATAGTTTGGCGGACTGGGTTTTGACACAAGGAAGGAAATGATACGATTACAACCGTCGGGTCGTCAAATTCTTGACTTGCAATCGATCTCTAATATTGTTCAACAATAATCAATCCATGGGTACTCTCTAAGCTACAGCTGGAGGGTAAAGTAAACAAAATTAAACCAACAAGTCGTACACCATACATGGGCTGCATCGTTGAAAAGTTCAGGCAATGGGAATGTCTCCATCGCTATCTAGCACGACATCATCCCACAAATCTTCCTCGTCTGCTTTGGAAAGTGATGGTGAAGATTGCATCGGATAATCTTCCGAAGATATCTGCAGGTCATCCCTCGTCGACGGTTGCTCTTCTTGCTCCTTGTACTCTGGTCGAGTGCGACGCTGAACGCGGTTGAGCACGAAATCCAACTGAAGGTAATGCGAGTCATCGTTGGCAAATTTGCGATGTCTCCGATCTCGAACGTGCTACCAAATATTGAGTATGCATAGGGTCTTCCAAAGATTCGGACTTACATATTCAAAATCCTCAAACTTCACTCTACAACACTCGCAATAACCAGGTTTACTGCCTTCGTCGCGCCTAGGTAGTCTCAGGGTATTCGTACTACGACTCTTCCTAAGCAGCGTATTGCGTCGGTCAGGGATACTATCCGGTGGTCCCATGGCACCGGGCTGTCGATTTGAGTTGTCCTTTGCAGCGGCCAAAGCAGACACTTTGCGAGCGGTGACAACATGCTGTTGGATGCGTCCACGCAAGGTCGCAGGCAAGTCAAGGGCTCGGAGACTCCCACCACCAACAGACGTGGTGCCCGTCGTCGAAGTGATCCCAACGCTGTTGCCGGAAGCTGCAATATAGGCACTCATCGATGCCAGATAACCAGACGCATTAGCTGAAGCTTGAGTGTCTGGAAAATCAGCTTCCAAGTCCACCAAATCCTCCCCTGCGCCCGTCACTTGACGATTCAGGTTGTTCATCGACACCGAGCGTCGAAGGTCGCCTGTTTTGTGAGCAATAAGTCGTGCCTGTGCTTGCTTCTTCCGCCTTAGTTCCCTCGCCGCCCGCTGTTGTCTTTCTGTCTCCTTGTCCGCTTCGCCACGTTTTGTCTTTTCCCAACGACGCCGCTCCCTTTCATCAAATTCAACGAACGGGCCCCGGGAATGCGGGTGGCAATACAGAACGGGCCAGGCGCCGTATTCCTTTCCATCACGCCCCTTGCGGATTGGGTATTCAAGCGCATGAATCGTGGCTAATTCCTGTTTTACGTCTTCCACCAAAACAAAATAGCTATTTTTGGAAAAGTATCGAAAATCGTGACGTTTCTGAGTAGGATCGCGTTCCGTGGTTCCGTGTAGACGTTCCGATGCAAGTAAACGGGTGAGATTTCTTTGGCCGGCAGCAACCGCAGAAGTTGGCTGAACCCCGGGTGGATGCTTGGTGGTCGTGGGTGCAGGGACATCGCATCGTTCCAATATACTGTCTAGCTTGGCAGTATTCCAAATCTTCATGTCAAATGCTTGGGCTTTCTCAACGAGACTAAAGTTTTGGGTATTGCTGTCCTCCCTAGGTAAATATGCCAGTTAAGCGCGGTGTATCGGCACTAGTTCACCCGATCTCACCGTCCTTTCAGCTTTATGGGGCTCTTGAGCAGCAAGGAGGTGCGCGACACAGCGCTGCGTAATTTCCGAGTATTTTCTTTATTTGAGTGGGCATCCTCTGCGTTGACAGGTTGATTGGTGATCAAATGGGTAATCTCGTTGGAGAAAAAGTCTTCGACACGCTATTTGGTCGCAATGAATCATCCCAGAAAAAGAAGAGAGGCGGGTTTATAAACGCACAGCACCAAGCTGGGTCACCCTAGACGCCAACGAACTCCGGAGTGCCGCGCTCTCGGGATCAAGCTGATCCAGATCGAAATAAAACACCCAAGAAGGGAACGCTCGCGTGTACTTGATGCGAAACTCGGTCCTGGCTACCTCACGTGCCTGACGCTTTTGCTCCTTGTCCTTGCGTTCCTCATCTGCCAGAGTAGCGGTGGGGGTTTCCGCAAGGGCCGGCTTGACACGTTTCGGGTTCGTCTGATTAACAAACGCGTCCCCAACACACTCCGGAGAACGTGGTCGCTTTGCGGATGCCGAAGGGGTTCGTGATTTTTGAGGGGAGTTCCCGATTAGTTGCTGGAGGTGCTGGCGGG
Source organism: Tubosaeta aff. heterosetosa (assembly GCA_038094375.1). NCBI lineage: Eukaryota > Fungi > Basidiomycota > Agaricomycetes > Boletales > Boletaceae > Tubosaeta > Tubosaeta aff. heterosetosa. Next base: position 120,471 of record JBBPUC010000013.1, read on the forward strand.
TGCCGAGTGGGCGGCGGCTGAGGACAGTGGCCATGAGAGCGAAGGAAAAGAGTCAAACCAAGAAAATCAAATCCTCCGCGTTGATACGTCCAACGATGAGCTGGTACGTTGGGCGGTGAGCCAGACGATGTTGGTGGTTTGGCAACGACAACGTCGCGTTTCTTCAAAGGAACATCGCCAATAAACGCCTCGATTCTCACGCATTACGGACGCGTCGCGTACACGATCCAAGTTTCCTCGTGACTATCTTAGGTACATCAGATTCATTTGTAAAAAGCAACATTATACGGCTAATTCAGACTTCTGAGTGCGTGTCTATCTAGACTATCCCCGGAAGCATTCTCGTCCAGCGTTGCACAGAAACCAGCGCCTGGTAGGGGGCTCTTTGTGAAGTCTCTTGCTTTTATTGTGTCTTGTCTCCTCTCTAGCAAATTACTAGGCGCCGGAAGATAGTTCTGTGGAGGCGAGAGGGGAGAAGACGGCGTGAAAAGGAAGCCACGCTGGATAGATGCCAGCAGCGCTGTGATAGGTGTGCTTAGAGGATCCACGTTTAATCTTTGCTCCTGAGACTCCGGGGACTGTGGTCGTGCTTCAGTTGGATTGCTTGATAGCGGTTCAGGCAGAGGTGCTACAACGGGTTCATCTCGGGATTCAGTGAGCTGCGGCTTGCAATCTGGCGACGGAGGCAAGGGAATTTCCTTAGGAGAAGCCGGTCTGCTAGGAGGCAGAGGAATAAGTGTGGGTGATGTTTCCTTTCGTTCAGCTTTGGTCAAAGGGCGTGTGTCCCTTTTCACGTTCCCTGCAGGCTGCCGATGGGGCACTGTTCCATCAGTCACTTTGTCTTTTACTAATGGTTTACGCTGAGCCACCGCCGGCGCTGTTGAAACCGAGCTATTAGCTGGCTTGCTAGAGGTCGGAGCCCGATGAGGAACGTCGGGTGCTTTTCGAGTGGTAGGTAGCTTTCCGGACCCCGCTACTGCCACATTTCGGCCAAGAACCTTAGACCGAGGATCGTCCGTAGTGCCGCCAGCCCGGTTCGTGGTCGCAGCCACTTGTCCGCTGGGATGCTCGTTCACAGGCGCGGATGGAAGCGGTATCCTTTTAGCACCATTACCAGGCACCTTAAGCCGATCGGAAGGTGGGTTGAGTTTCATTTGCGCAGGCGGAGGACGCTGAGGCCCTTTACTTGAAGACGCAGCTGGGGCAGGCATAACTCGACCAATACTTGGCGCAGGACACACGGGTTGACGGGTAGGGGCGGGTGTCGGTACGACACAACGTTGCGCCGTGGCAGATGATTGCGTGTTAACGTGTAAAGTACGAGGGGGGTGATCGCGCTGCATCTGAGACACAGTTCTTTGCCGAGGACCACGAACCTCGACCGCGGATGGAACACCATGAACAGCTGGCCGCTTTTTAGTGTAATACCCTAAATCCGTGGCGGGACGAGCGGGTGGTTTCGGAAGGGTGGAACTCGCAGGCCGTTCCGCTACCATGTTGTTCGCACGGCTAGACGGTCTGCTAGTTTGCTTTTGCCCGGCATTGGACGTGGTACTTCGAGTGCCTGAAGGGCCGGACTGAATGTCGAGGTATTTTTTTACCACCGGGGTAAGAGGAGCAACAAAGCTTCAAGGCAATCTTAGCGAAACATTCCAACGGAGGTTAGTTGTTAACCAACCTTTCTACTCTTGCAGGCAATAGTGTCTTGTAGGCCTTGAAAACCTCTTTGCTTGCCTTTCTGACATCTGCGCTAGCGTCACGTGCTGTTGACTTGATAAAATCTTCCACGATACGAGCCCGAGTCTCTTTTTCTAGGTCAGGAGGATTGAAGCAATTAAGACAAGCCAGAATGCCCTCCGCGGCTGTCAGACGAGAAGAGATAGACTTATGATTGGCAAGGTCGGCAAGATAGGGAAGAAGAGACGGAAGTTGAGTATGCTGAATGATAACAAGGATGCAGGCCCTAGCACGGGAGGTGAAGACCTTATTTGTCCGTCCGCACAAGACAAGTAAGGCTGGAACAAACTGAGATACCAAAGGTTCGAAAGACGGCCCTAGCCCAGTGGATAATGCTGTAACAAGTTCGATTGCAGCGCCTGATAATCTACTGCGCTCGGAGTTTAAAGCATTGTTTAGTGGTCTAGACATTGAACGAATGCCAGTGACCATTTCGGAGGGAAACTGGCAACCGCCGATGTTGCATAGGCGGGTTAGATGCAGAACACCCTTCGCAATCGTGTCCCATGTCTCCTCGGTTTCATCGAGAATGACCTTCTTGCGGGCTAAGTCGATTTCGATTCTGAGGGTTTCTGGAGAATCACACTAGAGAAGGGGTTGAGGGAGGATTTCAATTGGAGTATAGGGAAGCACCTACGGTTGTTATTGGCATTGAATCAAGTGGATTGAGTGAAGGAAGAAGAGATGAATGAGTCTCATGAAGCTTCGAACCAGAACGCGTCTCGGACGTGTCGCAGTGCCACCCGGCCACGTGATGGAATGCCCAATCCATTGAAACTCCGATCAACGCTACAGACGCTCCACTGTGACACTGCCGACATCTCACAGACTGATTTGATCAAGGTGAGAGCGATTCTGACATGCCAGACAATACTATGGGTGGTCGTCTGGCTCCAGCGAGTGCCGCGACTCGACAGAGACGGATTTGTTCGCTGGATGTACCATGAGTGATGCTGATGACATATTACCTAGATGTCTCTCGTGGTGCCCGAACCCCACCAGCAATTTCAGGTACATCATTATGACTCTTGTTGATGCTATACCGACGTTTGCTCTCCAGCACATTCTGCGTCTCTTGAACACCAACGTTGATGGCAAGCGCAAAGTTATGTACGCCTTGACCGAGATCAAGGGCGTTGGCCGGCGGTACGCAAACCTTGTGTGCAAGAAGGCCGATGTGGACCTCACGAAGCGGTGAGTGTATTGATAGGCACTTGCTCAGGTTGCTTAGAGGTTCGCAGCGCTGGAGAGCTTAACTCGGATGAACTTGAGCGTCTCGTGACGATCATCCAAAACCCTACCCAGTTCAAGATTCCCACGTGGTTCTTGAACCGACAAAAAGATATCGTTGATGGCAAAAATTACCAGATCTTGTCGAACGCGGTCGACTCGAAGCTGCGAGAAGATTTGGAGCGACTGAAAAAGATTCGGGCACATCGTGGTCTGAGGCATTTCTGGGGGTTGCGAGTACGTGGACAGCACACCAAGACTACTGGTAAATATTCTATCCTATGGCAAGACGAGGTCGCTCATGCCTAGTCAGGTCGTCGCGGGAAGACGGTTGGTGTGTCGAAGAAGCGTGGTGGCTAGATTGTTGTGCTTTGTTTGTTTTTAATCGAATTCAATCATTTTTATCATGTCACGTGATCAACATGCGTATGAAAATCTAAATGAAGAGCGTGTCGTGCATCGCCATGGCCATGGCCGCCACTCCGGGGAAGATGAGAGTGTCGGGTATCCCGACGCCTGGCAAGACGAGTGGTATCCCGACTCCAGGCAGGCTCCGTTCCGCCTCCAGCGTGAACAGCCAGCCCGTCATCGACAGCGACGACTACGCCTCTCGTACTTTCGCTGAGGCTATCAAGGCAAACGATCCTGCACAACATCGCGCCAGCCTTGCCCACAACCCGTCCTCGTCTTCCTCGTCTCCAAAATCCGCTTTCTCTGCTCTTCATTCTGGAAGACGGTCGGTCGCAGGACGTCCTTCCTCCGTCACATCTGTTCCCCCGACGCGTGCCAAAACACCTGCACGTCCTCCCAGCCGTCAATCCGATGCGTTTCGCAGTGTCAGCCGTGCAGGTCGCGCTTTTGAGGTCGGAGACAACGTCAGGATCGAGTCCCTCGGTTTCGAGGGCGTACTCAGGTATATTGGTGAGATAGATGGCAAGCCCGGCCTTTGGGCGGGTGTCGAGCTCAGTAGGGGATTTGCCGGCAAAGGGAAAAACGACGGATCCGTTAGCGGGTGGGTCTTGCACGCCTCCATCTTTCGCAAATCGCATTCTGTCTCCTCCACTACAAGTCTCTTGTGGTCTCTTCCTATGTTCGCTAACACTAATACTTAGGAAACAGTATTTCGCGTGTTCTCCGAATTGCGGCGTGTTTGTGGCGTCAACGAAACTCTCCCCTCCTACTGTAGGTCCAAACTGTCGCCCGCCATCTGCCGCGTCGTCTCGCGCCGGCCATGTAACCCCTTCTCATTCTGGTCGAGTGACTCCTTCGGCTCCGTACTCTATCAACGCTGGGCGCATGACACCTTCCACTTCATTTGGACGAGTCACACCCCACGACAGGACAAATCCCTCGAGGATGCCTGGTCGCGTCACTCCTGGCACGACCCCAGCAGCGCGCAAATCCAAACCTGCCACCGGCCTTGGAAGATCTCATGCCCCTGTCTCTCCTACCTTGGAAACACAGATTACTTCGGGTTCTCGAGCTTCTAAATATCTCGGTTTAACGGCCAAGCAATTGAATTCGCGCTCACCTAAGCAAACCGAGTATTCCCTCAAAGCGCTCTCTTCCCCGTCTCGGCCTTCTAATGCAGACGTTGGTGCACGAACACTCGACTCCCCCTTCACTACTCCAAAAGCTGGTGCGACGAAAGCTCTGCATTCATTCAACGGGCCGCTCATGTCTGCTGGCCCCAAGTCCAGGGCTTCCTTCAACTCCCCTAGACCCAGGATACCCAGCGCTGTTGCCATGCCTCCACCCGCATCTCCAGCACGGTCAGCATCTCTTGGTTCTACTTATTCCCTCAATAATGATATCAACCGGAGTGATCATGTCCAAGATAACCGCCCCCCCTCTTCCTTAGATCTTACTACCGCAGGTCAGGCTTTGCAAGACAAAATAAATCGACTAATAGGCGGCCCGAGTGTTACCGACTCCACTGGCGCTCGCCCTATCTCACCTCCCTCTCAAATCCAGTCTACTCATAGTACTGACGCGTCTGAGGCCTTTGAATCTATGATATCCTCTCTTAATGATCGCATAAATACCCTCCAACAAGAAAAGACATCATTGCAAGAATTGGTCTCTTCACTTCGCTCAGATATCGAACAGCGTCAAATTTTGGAGAAGGATCGTGATGCCGCTCTCGCCACTGTAGCGGAAACCGAGAAAGAGCTACGTGCCACGGAGCGCAAACTGAGTGAAAGAGACTCCAAGGTAGAATCTCTCGAGCGCTCGAATGCGCTGGCCGCTGTGGAACTGGAACGCTTCAAATTGGAAAGCGAGGCACGTCTGAACGATACGCAAGCCAAACTTGGTACCAGCGAGGCGTTGATCAGAAGTCTCAAAGAGGCTATCGAAGCGAAAGAAGGTGCCGAGCACGAGAGTAACACCCTTTTGAAGGCCAAGAACGCAGAGATCAGCCTTTTGGAGGAGCGACTTGAAAAAGTCTCAACCGAACTTGACGCAGAACGCAAAGAATTGGGATCACAGATCGATGAACTCCGGCAAGCAGGACAGGTAACAGCATTCTGGTTCCCGCCACCGGCCGCTGATGATCTCACATGTTAGGAAACAATTGCTCTCTATGAAGAACGGCTAAGTACAACAGACTCGAGGCGGTATGAGATGGAGGATATGATCATTGCCCTGGAAGATCAGTTGCGAAAATCAGCGGCTCCACCCTCGCCTGGCCTTAAGACCCTGCACACTGCTTCGGCTCTTGAGATTGACAACGAAACGCTTCAAGAGCAGGTCCAGCACCTTCAGAAGAAGGTTTCCATGATGGAGGATATTCTTGAGGATGCTCGAGCGGCAGCGGAAAAGGAAGAGGTTGCTATGAGGGAGAGGATCAATCGCTTCAAGGAGAAGGAGGATTCCATGCGCAACGAGCTGATTGAAGGTCGCAAGGCCGTGGAGCAAGTTTCCAAGGCAGAGGTACTAGCCAAGGGTCGCATCGAGGAGATCGAGGAGGCACTCAGGGAGAGTACCCTCGCACTGGAGAATGCGAGAGCCGAAATCGAGATCTTACGCACAGATGCTGCAGTAAGTCGAAAACGCTGTCTGGTTTTCCTGCTGACTCCTCTCAAAGGCGGCCGATTTGGGCACCAACGATGTATCCTTGAAAGCTGCCGAAGTGTCCCGTCAGGCCGCCTTGGAGCGTACTCGCTTAATGGATGAGATTCGAGACCTAAAGGACGAGCTTGAGCACTCGCGGTTATCCTCACGACCTAACGGGGACATGGGTAACACGGAGGTCTGTGAAAATAAATATATAGTGATGGCGTCTTAGTTTCTGTTTCAGGACTCCCGGTGGCGTCTCATGTTTGAGCAAGAACAAGCCGAGGCCGAGTCGTTGCGCATGGCATTGGATGAGCGATTGGTAGAACTGGACAGCCTCCGTAAGAGATTAAATCACGAGCTGGCCATGAACAGTCTACCGGAAGCCCTCAAGTCACCATCCAAATATGAATCAGAAGAGATCATGGGTCTCAAGTAAGATTTCTGGATATGATCATTGCGTGGACTGAGCTAGTGACCCACAGGCACATTGTTCAGGAAACGCAGAAAGAGACATTGACTCTCACTCAGCGTAACAAGTTGTTAGAAGCTGAAAATAAGCTTTTGATATCTGAGACTGATCAGTTGCGACAAGTCTGTTCCTCGTGGATATCACCTTGTCCCATTTTAACACTTTCCCTAGGAGCTCAAGATCCTCGAAGACAACGTTGAACAGGGCCTCCTCAATCAAGAAGCTGCTCTTGATGCCGCTGATTCTTCTGAATCAATTTCTCCCGATCTTCAAAAGAAGTACGAGGTGAGTTACGATCTCGGTTGGAATTCTTAGCGTTTAATATATTGTAGGGTGAGCTCGAGCAACTCAGGAAACGGCTCGCAGATGCGGAGATTAAGACAGCTCGGATAACCCATGACGTGAGTATGAGTTGTCAAATCTGGAGCACAGCTTAGAAATGTTATGCGCAGCTCAACAAGGAAATCAGCGAGCTTGAGACACTCATTGAATCGAAGGCAAGCTAAGGACCACACTCGTGGCTGAATTGTGACTGACTTACGCCCTACAGATCTATCGCGAAGTGCGTCGACGAATAAGAGACAATAGTAAACACTCAATCTAGCCTGCAGGATGAACTTGAGCAAGAGGTTGAACGCCTGAAGGACAAGCTCACTCGATCAAAGCAATCTTCGAAGAACAGCACGGAATTAACCGAGCTTGATCAACGTCGACCATCCAGCGTGTCGACTATGATGAGTGACGACGATTTCGGTTCCTCACGTGAAGATGTGTGTGAAATCTGTGAGCGGCCAGGTCATGACATCTTCACATGCGACCTCCTTAAGGAGGACGCGCCGGTAACGTCGACAAGCGCTAAACCTAACTTGGGTTCAGAACTGTACTGTGTAGACTGTGAAGGCTTTGGTCACACCGCCTCGGACTGTCCTCATTCGCTGGATGTTTTCTAGCTACGACTCGCCCACGATACTACGATATCTTTCGACATGTTTATGGAAGTAGGTACTCTATTATATGAGCTCACTGGATATGAGCCACTTTAATTCCTGGATTCTTTCGATCGAGTTAGGCATTCCAAATATGGTGTGGTTCTTCAACAAATATGCTAAGCAAAGGTACTGGCTGCACATCTTGTTGATCGCTGCTTCTATCTTTTCCTCTTGGTCGCAGCGTTCAATGAATTCGTCTGCAACTTACCCATCAACATCCGTTCTGCGATGTGCTCCCTGCGGGTGCCGCGCTAAGGGTAAGCGCAGTGGTAATTTCCGTTGGCTCGAAAGCCGTGTCCTCGTGTAAGTACTTCCAACCTGATATCTTTACTAGCATGTTCATTCACGTACAAGGAAAAGGAGCAAGATGGTCCAAATGAGTCCATGTGTGGGTTCAAATGTCGCCGTTCAAGTTTGTCTACTGATCCCCTGGCTCCGTTCCTTGTACCCTGCGTTCCCACTTTTGAATTACGCTGTGCATGTGTTGTCAATTGTCCTAGATTAGTCGACTCTTCTGATATACCATCAATCATGGTCAGTGCCACTTCAAGTCCCCTTCCTGTACGATGAGGAACGTATGACCTCCATGATGCCGAGCTTATCTGGGCCGATAGATTCCAGACCTGCGCGGAATTTTCATTTTTGAGGCTTCGCCGGGCACTACAAACAGGAAGAAATACCATGTTTTGGAGCGATCGTAGACGCTTTGTCGTTTCAAGGAAACCTAGAAAAAATCAGGGACAACCTCAATGAATCGGGTGGCTTGCCAGCAGCAAAACAGGTCCATTCCTTGACGGCATATCTCGCGGTGTTACGCGTTACGCACTCCAACCTGGCTGCATCTATACAGAAGGCTACAGTATGTAAGGTGGTTGTGACATACGCACTTCAGTTCTTCCTCATCGACATCCCCCATCCACTCACCTCACAACCCTTTGATTTCAGCCTTATCCTTCACCACCACTATGTCCTTCAGCATCTAACAAACACCCTCCGATGTTTCCATTGCCCCAGGTGCAAGAGCAACTTGAAAACGTGCTCGAAAAGGTGGCGGTAGTTGTAATGTGCTGCTCGGACGATAAAGACAAACTGCGGGAAGAGAAAGTCGATTGGATAACTCACTATAGGGATACGGTGGTGTGTTGCACCCTGTAGCACGAGCCGTGCTGGCGACTGTTCCAAAATGCCAGCCACATCCAATGTACAACTATTCAATACAAGCGGTGCAGCGGAATCCGTGAATTTGCAACCAGCGACACACTGGGAGCAGGCCGCCTTGGCTGTCGAGAAACTCATGTCAATTGCGTGCAAACGTTCTGTGAGTACTCGAGGATAAAAAATGTATCGGTGTTCCACTTTCTGTTAACGGGCTCCTGAACCCGTAGGAGGATCCGGGCGTGAAGATGCTAACACAGCAGCTAAAAGACGCCGTTACAACCATTGCTAAAGTCTGGCGACGAGAGGCTATGTGAAATGGCAAAGTGGAGGAGGGTGAAAGTGAACCTGCGATGCCAATATCCGAGCTTATTGCCCTGGCTGTCTCGAGGGGAGATGCAAACTCTTCCCTTGGGTTTCTTTACCAAATTTGTATATTCCGGGTTGAGCTCCACCGAGAACAGACGAAGAATGCGAAACGGACAACGTTACAGAGCTATGGTTTTGCGAAATCCGTGTAGTTTATCCCAATTAGGTTATGGTGGGAAATGTTTTCTATCGTAAGTGTTTTGGGCCTACGTTACGACCATGACTCGTAAAGTATATGATCAGCAACGTTTCGCCAGAGTAGACTAACCTGAACGAATACAGCGTCCATTTAAATGCGACGAGTTGAGCGATCGAGGTGGGGCTAGGATTGCGAGAGGAGGGAAAGGAAAGGAGAAGGTGCGGGAGGATCTTTCAGGTGAGTCCGACGTCTTTCAATAGAGCCGGGTCCACTACTGATGCGGGCAAATGCGTCTGCTACAGAACGTGAGCCCCGGGCGAAACGTGTAGTGACTCCGGTTGGTTACGCCTAGAATCGATGCACGTGACCAGCGAACACCAGCGAAGACTTCAGCCTCCTCGAGCAGGGTGACGTTGGAATCATCCAGACTGTCCGGCATACTCGAGAATCGGTTGGAAGTGGTCCTGATGCGTTTTCGATCGGTGCAAATGCAACTCGATCGGCTAGCGGCGGATGTAAAGAGGGAAATAGATCTGGTGCTGGTCGAGATGCCTGAGGATATGTCGTAGACGTTGGTATTGTAATCAATCCTGTGGATATCCACCGCTCCCAAGAATATATATAGCGATAGAAAGGTGGGGTATGCTGACCCGAACACCACCTACTACGATTGGTGAGTAATACAGTTTGTAATTCAACCCACGTACGTTCAATTCCATGGCACGCAGCGTTGCCTATTCCAGGGGTTTCGAGCCTTCAGCCAAGACAACGCCTCGGGTTTGTGGAGGCGAGAAAAGCAGTCATACAGTTGTCTCGCACAATTATTCAACCATTTAGACTGAGACTGTCCCAAATGGCATCACTGTCACTCGCCTCTTCTTGAAGGAAGTGCGTTCTTACGACTTCTTATGCAGGAGTTTACGTAACTTCACCCCGGTTCTCACGCAGCCCGTAAAATTTCGAGCCGACAAGCGCGATAACGATCTGACTTCAATCATGTCTCGTTTCTTCAGACAAGCTGGCGACTCTGACTCTGATACAGAGGAATCTGATGAGGAACTTCTTACCAGTGGCGATGAAGAAGCCGTCCAAAAGCCAGCAGCGAAAGCAACCGGCATGTCTCGATTCCTGCGCACAGCTGGCAGCGACTCGAGCAGCTCCGAGGAATCCGAGTCTGAGGAGGAGATCGAGCCCGATGCGGAGAAGAAAAAGGGGAGGTTTTTGCGGAGCGATTCCGAGGACGATGAGAGCGAGGAAGACGAGGACGTGAAACGCATTGTCAAAAGTTCCAAAGACAAGCGTCTCGACGAGTTTGAGGCGACCGGGAAAGCGATGGATAACGCTGTGAAAATAAACGACTGGGTGGTCACACTCGCAGGTTTGTTCAATTGCTCGCTTCCGTTCCCCCTGACGCTGAGCTGAGCGCTAAGAATTCGAAAAGCTGTTGCGCCTCGTGCAACGTCAGAGCAATGTGGCAGAGCCCATTCCTCCATTCTTCCTTAAAACGCTTGTGAATCTCGAAGACTCCTTGAATGCTGCCCTTGCCAAAGAAAAGGAAGCAAAGAAAAAGATGAATGCTGCGCATGCCCGTGCACTCAACTCCGTGAAACAAAAGGTTAGGAAAACTGCAAAGGAGTACGAAAAAGAAATGGCTCGATACCAAGCTGTAAGAGGTGGTTTTGAATTTGTCGCCTCCCCTTGACGTTTCGCAGGATCCGGGAGCGTTTGAACGGGAATATGCACTGCACAGTCAACCTGCGGACGCAAAACCGACAGGGAAGCCAAAGAAAATTATCGAGAGTGGCAGCGAAGAAGAAAAATACCCAGCAGATGACAGCTTCACAACAGTCGGAAAGGGCGGTAAAGCCATGCAGTTCACTGCAGATGCTATCTTCAAGACTCTCAAGATGGTCCACGAAGCGAGGGGAAAGAAGGTTTGGAACGTTTCATTCATCCATTTCCTGCAGCTGATGATTGTTGTAGAACACGGATCGAGGGGAACAGATGCGCATTCTAGAAAAACTGCTCGAAGTGGCTGTCACGTCGTATCAGCGCATCCGCGTCCTCTTGGCCCTGGTTTCCTCGCGGTTTGACTATAATTCATCGGTCACAACTTACATGCCGATAGAACTATGGCTGGCGGCCGAGCGTGAAGTCGATAAGCTCATCTCGACCGTCGCCAATGATCCATCGTATTCGATACAGGAGAATACAGAAGAATACGACGAACTTCTGGAACGCTCCCCGGACACTGAACCAGACGGGGTCGTTCGCATTAGAGGCAGCATCATTAGCTTTGTAGACCGTCTTGACGACGAATTTACGAAGAGCCTTCAAAACATCGATCCTCACGGAACGGAGTACGTGGATCGGCTCAAGGATGAGAAAGTCCTTTACAGGACGATATGTCGTGCACAAGCGTTTTACGAGAGTTCGCAGCAACCAGAACCGCTCGCACGGGTCATTATGCGACGCCTCGAACACATATATTCCAAGGTAGGAAACCGGATCTCCGTGAACGCATACTTTGCTCACCCCTCCTTGAGCCGGATGCTGTCGTCAGCGCCCTTGAGTCCTCTCTTGGAACATCGGAAGTTTACCCAAGCGTTTCACTCGCCTCTCTCTCCACCACGTCGAACCTAATCCACGCATTATGTGTCCACCTCTACAAAGCTGACAATTCTTTATTGCGAACCAGGGCTATATTAAGCCACATCTACCATCATGCTCTTCATAATGATTTTTACACCGCTCGTGACATGTTGTTAATGTCACATCTTCAAGAGTCCATCCACTCCGCCGATGTGGCCACGCAAATACTGTACAACCGTACCGTGGTCCAGCTCGGCCTGTGTGCTTTCCGCTGTGGTTTGATCAAGGAGTCACAAGCAATGCTTCATGATATTTTCGCAACACAACGTGTCAAGGAACTTTTAGCTCAAGGCGTCCACCAACAGCGGTTCCAGGCACAGCTCACTCTCGAACAAGAACGAGCTGAGCGAGCTAGGCAACTTCCCTTCCATGTGCATATCAACACAGAACTTCTGGAGGCTGCGTTCCTGGTGTCAAGCATGCTAGTCGAAATTCCACTGCTCGCTTCTATTGACTCGGAAGAACAGAAGAGGAAGGCTATTTCGAAGCCTTTCCGACGCTTACTGGATTTTGCAGATCGTCAAGTTTTTACTGGCCCCCCAGAGAGCACACGGGATCATATCATGCAAGCGAGTAAGGCGCTGCAAGATGGCGAATGGGAAAAATGTCGAGATCTCATTCAGAGTGTTAAAATTTGGAGCCTTATGCCAGAGTCGGCTTCTGTGAAAGAGATGCTCGCCAGGTAAGCGTCCACTGTTTTACTCTGCCTGGGATACGAATTTAAACGAATGTACTTAGGCGCATTCAGGAGCAGGGTCTGCGAACCTACCTGTTTACATATGCTCCATTATACTCCACCCTTTCCATATCTCTTCTCTCGCGAACTTTTTCATTGCCGCTCAGGACAGTCACCTCTATCATTTCAAAGATGATCTGGAATGAGGAATTACCCGCATCCTTGGACCCATCCACTGGAGTTGTCGTGTTCCATCGCATCGAACTTTCTCGGCCACAGCAACTTGCTCAGGTAATCGCCGAGAAACTTAGCAACATGGTTGAACATAATGAAAAGGTGTTGGATGCCAAACTAGGCAACACCACCGGCTGGGGAGATAGGGGAGACACAAAGGGCGAGAAACGAGGCGAACAGGCCCAAGAACGCCGTGGTAGGGGTGACAGGGCGAGGGGTGGTTTACGCGGTAAGATCTCGCCCCTGTCATTTCGCATAGATGAATTGAACACTGCGTGCGACAGGGAGTACTCGTGGCCGTGGTTCTCGGTTCTCGCAAGGTCTCGGAAACCAGATGGCAGGACAGACTCCACGGTAGCTTGATACTGTTAGCAGCCGATGTTTCGTTACATGACGAATGCCTGTTGTTCTACTTTGCATCTTTCACTGGCACCCTCGTTCGAGTCATCGTCTTTATCGTTCTCATCTGGGTTTACAGTCTCCGTTCCCTACTTTGAAATGTCGAGCTTCTCGTTCCGATGGCTTCTGGGGGAGGCACGCGGGTGAAAACCAAAGGTGTAGTAATCCACAAAACCTACAGCTTTCCATCACTTCATGTCCGCCCTGCGTGACACATCGCACCAATTCAGCCTTGGGACGTAACCCTCGTACTCCTACCCACTAAGAATATGGCAACCTTCAAGTTTTGTCCTGTACTTGAAGTTCGGTCTGTTTGACCGGGACTTTGGGCCCTTCGTGGCAGTGCCAGTTAATGGACGCGCAAGCCGGGCACTTGACCCATCAGTAGGTACTGTCCCCAAGGTTTCTTTCTCAAAACGGGATAAGACAAGTGCTCCAACACCAGCATCAGGAGGTGGCGCTCGTGGTTCTTAGCTTCCGTTCATGCCTTGGAAACTTAGTACTTAGCGACTAGTGCCCTCTATGTGATGTCTTGTTCCTGCTACGTGACGAATTTCAGTCGTTTTACTTTGCTGCCTCCTTTTCACTAGCACTCTCGTCTTCCTCCTCCTCCTCGTCGCTCTCATCCGTGTCTTCAGTATCCGCTCCCCATTCAGAAATATCGAGCTTCTCGCTTCGGTAGCTTTCTGGGGAGGGGCGCGTGGGTGAAAACCGAATGTGTAGTTTTTACGAGACCCACCGCTTTCCTTCACTTCATATCCGCCCTGCGTGACACATCGTACCAATTCAGCCTTGGCTCCGACCCTTGTATTCCTACCGAGAATACAGCCTTCAAGTTTTGCCCTACACAGGTTCACTTTGTTTGAATGAAGGTAGCGAGAATGGGACTCACCCGTCTGAGATCACACAGTGATCAAGCAATACGCAGCCGACTATCTTTGCCTGCCTTCCGATCACGCAGTGCTTGCCGATAACAGATTTTTTTATTGTCGTCTTCTCGTCTACTTTTGTAAAGTCACCAATGGTAGAATCAGGCGATATCGATGCCTTGGCGTCAATGAGGGCTCGTTTCTGCGGTTCTACAGGCAGGGTATAAGAAGCGTCGTTGATGAACTTGGTTTGCATTGGTGAGTCAGGATGAATACGTGTACAAGCAATGGACTTACATGCCGATTTGCTTCTAGATAGGCAGGTAGATTGTTGGCTCGAATACAATAACCATCCTGCTCTCGGTGGATGATGACACCGATTCGGAGGCTGCTCATTTCCAAGGGGGCGTTGTCCGAGCCTGTGGGGCTGGGTGGCACAGAGTAAGCCAAGTCTCGGCCTTGAAATATTGGTGACGGCGCAATCAAAGGGTTGTATGCAAATGCTTTGGTGTTTGCAGTCCTGACCGTGTGGAGCGTAGAGTGTCTCATAGGTGCCGCAGACCCGGGCGACGAACCAAGGGCTAGAAAAGAAAATGTAAGTGTCACCATCATGTATCAGAAGCATTCCCATACCGCGTCCATATTTCGAACGCTTCGTCGCCTGATAGTGCACTTTGCACAGCCAGGGAAAAAAGTCCTCCCGCAAGGAATCCAGTCCGGCCTTGCGATGCAGAACGTCAAGAATTTTATGCTTGCAGACGTAGACGTGAGAGTCATAAAACTTGGATGACAGCTTCGCCCGAGGGTACCGCGAGAGCAGATTCATCCTCAGCTCAAGCTCCTCCGCGTTCTTATCCGTGTCATCAAGCGTGTCGACGTACAACAGTGTTCCGGTACGGTCGTCCCAGACGATAGGACAAGGTTGAGATTGGGAGCCCCACTCGTCGGGCGCTACCGACTTTTCTGGTTTCTGCGACTCAAACCAGCAACTCGTAGCGATAGCGCCATCCGACACAGTCTCGGAGCGGAACTTGTTCAAGAGCTTCGAAAGCGGGAGGGTTGCGGGAGGAATGAAGTCGCACGGGAGCAAGACAAAGTCCTCTGGGATGCGGCTGGAGAAGTGCCTGAGGATGGAAGACGTCCCGATGCCTAGTTCCTGTGTCTCGTCGAACGACTGGATGTCGATCCTCAAGGATGACGATGACACCGTGGATTCGGAGTGGATGTAGTGCGATATAGACGGGCGGTGCGAAGAAGGACAAATGAGGAGGACGTCTGATAACTTTGTCGGTGATGTACACGGATCGCACCAGCGCAGGTCGCACCTTTGACCCCCGATTGCTCGACCCATGAGAGGACATAGTCGAGTATGGGCTTGTTGGAGATGGGCAGCAGTGCTTTGGGGAATGGCACGTCGCCAACATCGCCAGTCAAAGGAAGAAGCCTGCTAACAGTAAGCTGGAAAGGACAAGATGCTGGCTGCTGCTTACTCGTTCCCGAAACCAGCTAGGATGACGGCGAGGAACTCGCGGGGAACTGACTGAACTGGGTCTTCTACGCTGAAATTCATTGCTTTGGATAGCTCGAGGCTACAATTCTACGGTAGCTGACAGCTGAGCGAGTCATGCGGTCGATTACCCTTTCTAGCGTACGACTACAATCAAGTTTGCTCATCGACTCCCCGACCATCAACCCGTACTGCTGTGGGGATGACCGCTGCGTGTTGCAGATCTCTGCAGACCTTGTCAGTACAAAAACGAGAGTCGCTTTAGGGAAACATACCGCGATCATGTCAATGGCTAAGGAACAAACGACCCTTGGCGCGACGCCGTTGAAGAACTCTACGCCCACCTGGTGTTTTTTTTCTCGCGAGAAACCCAAACTTTCTCTTCCTCACCCGTTGCGAAGGCTGGTACTCTGTTCCGCGCGAGGCAAAACGAACGCCAGTCGTGTCCGTGAGGCGAAGCGGGAGTGCCCATCTTGATCTTAGAGTGCTTGTTATGCTAACGCTAGCATTCAAGGTAGGTTGGATCGTCCGGGCTGCTCTAGCGACGGAAGAAAACAAGCTCATGAACAACATGGTCCAAGTTATAGTTCCCACGCTTAGTTGTAGCCATGTCCCTTTTGCCCTTACCGTCACTTGAGCATGGCGCAACCTTCCGTGCACCAGCTCTTCCGACGTCTTGAGACCGTCGGAAAGGGCGCATACGGTTCTGTCCACAAGGGTGTTCATATACCCACTGGCAATATTGTAGCGCTCAAGATCATCAACCTCGATACAGCAGACGACGATGTCGAGGCAATCCAGCGTGAGGTGGCACTCCTCACCCAGCTTCGCGATGCACCCAACGTCACCAAATATTATGGATGCTTCCTAGACGGTCCTCGTGTCTGGATTGCGATGGAGTTCGCCCAGGGCGGTAGTGTTCGTACACTCATGCAGACTTCCAAAGATGGTGTCCTCGAAGAACGTTTCATCGTCGTCATCACCCGCGAGGTTCTCGTCGGACTGGCCTATCTTCACAAATCTGCAATCATGCATCGGGACATCAAAGCCGCCAATATTCTTATCACTGCGACCGGAAAGGTCATGATCTGCGATTTCGGTGTCTCCGCCTTATCCGCTACGACAACTTCCAAGCGAAATACACTCATGGGAACGCCAAATTGGATGGCTCCAGAGGTTGCCCAACCGACACCCGTTTACGATAGCAAAGCGGACATCTGGAGCTTGGGTATCATGATATATGAGATGGCCAAGGGTGCACCTCCACACTCAGACTTGAGGGACGCCATCAAAGTCATGCAACTCATTTCCAAAGTGAAACCTCCCAAATTGGGTGAAGGGGATGGAAGCAAGGATATGAGGGACTTCGTATCCTGTTGCCTTCGAGAATCTCCCAACGAAGTCCGTGTCTACAAGTTGTCGTTCGACTGTTTTGCTAACGTCTCCACCAGCGTCTTTCTGCGGATGAGCTCATGAAGACAAAATGGATCAAATCCACTGCAAAGGTCAATGTATCTATATTGAGAGAGTTAATCCTCAGATACGACGCTTGGGTTCAAAGTGGTGGATCCAGAGCTAGTCTCGCAGAACCTCTGGACTGGGAGGGCCAGGAAAAGAAAGAGTAAGAGTCTTTCATGCTGTACGGAGAAAATATAC
The DNA here is from genome assembly GCA_038094375.1 of Tubosaeta aff. heterosetosa. Lineage (NCBI taxonomy): Eukaryota > Fungi > Basidiomycota > Agaricomycetes > Boletales > Boletaceae > Tubosaeta > Tubosaeta aff. heterosetosa. The sequence continues at coordinate 137,612 of JBBPUC010000013.1, forward strand.
CTCATGGCACTCAGTTTGCAAAGGATTGCTGAGGAGGAGGACGATCTCTGGGAGTTCGATACCTTCAGGCGCAAATCGCTCGTGAATGTATCAAACGAAAGTGATGGTGTAGATCCCTCTGATTCTGTTGATCCACTGTCAATGGCTCCGACAGTTCGTCCCGCACCAACTCGCCTGCCGACGTCTTTACGTGGTCTCTTTGACGATGATACTGTACCACACGACACCGTTAAACCATTGCTTTCGCATCTGCCAACGGCCATACAGGCAGTTGCACCTCCAGTTGTGCCAACTTCTTCGTCGCCCGCACGCGAACCTGCAAGCACGAAAAAGGCCACGCCCCCTGAGGGAGTAGATGATGCTCAGCTAGCGAAATACAATGCATTTTCATTTCCGAGTCATCAGCCTCGGTACTCACAGGACAATCCTCCGTTGATACTTACTCCTCGCCTCCCCCCGACAAGCCCTTCACCGGTTTCCAGGACACGCTCTACCACCGCAGCAGACGCCGAATTTTCTCCCGTCGAGAACTCTCCCGTTGGAGTGCCTCTTAGAAAGAAACCCAGTCTCATCCGCCAAGCTTCAGTTGCTGTCATGGAAAGTACACCAGCATCACCCCTCCTGCCTCCTGTGCGACCATTCGTTGTACGCGACAGGAGCGGCAGTGCTTCCAGTAAGGGAAGCGATGGGACCAATTCCTCGAAGAGCCTTCCAGGGCTCAAAGATGCGGTAAAGGTGAAGCCTCTCTTCTTTACTCTTTACTTGATTGTGATTGATTAGTCCAGGTACCACCCCTTACATCTGAGCACCAGATGGGAATGACAGACTTGCTCCCTCCGTCGCCATCGACCATCGTCTCCGGCTTTCAGTATAGTACCCTCTCGCCCGCTCCGCTCGGTTCGCATAACCTAGGTATCCGTGCGGACGCGAACGCATCTACAATGTCACTTCCCAACACGAGAAGCAGCTCGCCACCGCGGACCGATTGGCGGGGTAGACCAGGATTGAAATTCTCTCATGTGTCCTCACTTTCGTTGACATCGGTCCCCGTGGAGTCCACGCTTGGCCCAGCTATCCAGCCACTCGACTTTGTGTCTCTCACGGAATCGCATGAGGCCACAAATTCTCACCTTGCTCGGTCGGTCGACGATCTCACGAGATGGCTGTCGGCTATTGAGGTTGGTTTCGCCAACATGTTGGAACAGTCCGGTGGCGACGCGATAGCAGAGGAGCAAGAGGAAACGCCAACAGAACAAGCCTCCTTCAACACGAGTAACAACGCAGAAAGTTATATCCCTGATTAATCGCGGCGTGCCCTGACGACGGAACTTGCTTGAATAGTGGTGGCCTCGGACCGTACTTTACTCGTTGCATTGCTGGTCATCTATTGCAACCCACGAACGTACTTATACCTTGCTATTTCCTGGTGAACTGCACATCCGACATCTATCCAGATTATCTATGGCGACCTCAGATATACTTGTGTGTGCAAAGGTATCTCATAATATCCTCTACCGCCTGCTTCACGTCGCATTGATCTGTTCTAATATGAATTTCAGGTTGTTCTGGCGCTTCGTATGGTGCGGATATTCCAGTGAAGTCTAGTCTTGGTAGATGATACGCGTATTGGACGAGGGGGCCATGGCTTACCTTTGATCTCCCCCGCGCGGGCTTTCTTGTACAAACCCTTTGGGTCACGCTGCTCTACCACCGCGAGAGGCGCATCGACAAAGACTTCGATAAAGGAGAGATTCGCATTTTGGTGCAGCTGGCGGGCCTTGTCGCGGTCTGCACGGTAGCATGATATGAACGCGGTGATGGTGATGCAACCTGCATCTGCAAACAGCTTTGAGACCTTGGGGGATCTATCAGATTAGATAAGACGATGTGAGAAACCCGCACTTCTCCGATCCGTCTGACGTTCTCATTGCGGGACTCCTCGTCAAATCCGAGATCCTTGTTCAGTCCGAAGCGAATGTTGTCTCCATCGAGACGGTAGGAGAACTTGCCCTGATGCAAAAGATGTTGCTCGAGAGCACAGGCTATGGTAGACTGGAGGGATCGAACTAGGAACAGCGCGCATGATGACAGTGGGGCTCACCTTTCCACTCGCGCTCAGGCCAGTTAACCAGATGGTGACTCCCTTTTGCTTGAGCAAATCGGCTCGCTCGGCGGCACCAACAGAGCCTTGTGATCGTCAATCTTTCGTGACTGGTCAACAAGGCTGTACATACCCTCGTGAAAGGTGATGTTAGTACCCATGAGAATGGGTATCCTGAAGGCAAACGAGCACACAACAGCAGTCCCCTTATTTGATGTTTTCTCCAAAACCTTGTATTACTAACCCCAAGCACACCGGCCGAAAAGACCGACCAGTAATCCTACACAAGACAATAGCCCAAGACTGCACGAAAGAGTAATACAAGAGAATAAAACAAGAGGTATCCCACTGCAAAGTCCCTCATGGCAAATGGTCCAAGCATCACGAAGGGGATGTACACAACCAAACGATTGACTGTTTGAGTGCCTCTGTGACTTCTTCTGTGCTCAGAGGCTGATCTACAGGGGGACAATGGACAAATAACACTTTAGTCGTTGGTTTATCGGTTTTGGGTACCGAGCGTCTACTCTCGGCCAACGAGCAGTAGTAGACAAAGTCGCACAAGTAGTGCCCAGCATCTAGAGAAGAATAAACTTGCTGTAAAGACACCATCGGTCATTAACAGACGTCACCAAGAATCAAGAACGTGAACTCACCTCGACGCCCGATTTTTTGAGATGGTTTACAAGTTTTTCAACGTCGACATCGGTATACAGCTCTTCCGGAAACAATTCATACCCTTTCCCAAAACCACGCTTCGGTGGCTCTCCACTATCAATGAGGCTATCGAGATTATATCCCAATCGGGCCCTCTCCATCCGCTCCGCGGGAGAAGGTTCGGAAGGGCCCAAGATGGGCTCTTCACGAGAAACGCGGACGATGGGTGCATGAGACCCCTTGGCGTCCTTCATGTTGTATCCAAACTTGTGTCCGGTGCGTTCGATCCGCAGCGCTCCCCGACCTGCGACGCCTACGTGAAGCACAAGATCGTAACCACCGGGGGGTGGTGGGGCGACGTTTTCGAGCGGAGGGAGGATGGGGGGACGGGCGTGAAGGCCTGGGGTAATGGACAAGACATCGTCGTAAGTGACGGGGAGACTGAGGGCGGTTATGCGGATCTCGCGGTGGATCGTAGTCGGGGAGACAATGGGGATAGATGGCGGCGGATTTCGTGGGTCATCGTGGGGCGCATGCTCTGGTTCGACCTCTACGTGTATGACGGCGTTGTTGAGGGACTGTACGGCGAGCCAGGAGGGGTTGACTGGGTATCGGGAGAAAGGCTGGTCCCAGTAAATGTCAGGAGTGGGCGAGATGGATGAAACGGATAAAGTACAGGATAAGGCGGACTCACACCGAAGCCGGTAGCGAGGACAAAGTAAGGGCGAGACTCGGAGACGCTTGACGGTGGGATGTGCACTCCGTTGACCGCTGGCATGATAACTTAGAAAGAGAAAGAGTCACTCGTGGGAATCAGACCCGACTTGTCCCACATCCACCATGTTCGCTGTCCGCACGTCCGTCGCCGCCGCCGCCCACGGCCGCCGTGCCGCCTCGTCCATTGCGCTCAAGTACTCCAACGCGCTCTTTTCCGCAGCACTCGCCAAGTCGCCCCAGGTGCTCACAAAAGTGCAGACTGAGCTTGGCACTATTTCAAAGGCTATAAACGAAACTGCCGAGCTTAGTGCCTTTGTCTCCAATCCGACTCTTTCTGCAAAGGATCGCGCTTCTGGCTTGAACGCCATCTATGCAAAGGCAGAGGGGCTAAAGAAGGAGCCTGTGTCCGACATCACCAAAAATCTCTTCGCCGTTCTTTCTGAAAACGGCAGGCTGAACGAGACGCAGGGCGTCATTCAGGGTTTCAACGAGCTCCTTGCGAAACACAGGGGAGAACTGGAAGTGACTGTGACTTCGGCCCAACCGCTGTCAAGGGATTCTTCTGCGAGACTCGAGAGCGTCCTCAAGCAATCGCAAGCCGCGCGGCAGGCAAAGTCTGTACGAGTGGTCAACAAGGTTTGCGTGCGAGTTCTTGTTATCTTTGCCTCCCCTAAACGTTGTCCAGGTCAACCCCTCGCTCATGGGCGGGATTGTCGTCGACTTTGGTGACAAGAGCATTGACCTCAGCGTGTCATCGCGCGTCAACAAATTAAACAACATCCTCCAAGGTAAGTCTCGGTATATGTCAGGATTCTTGATCTCATGCTCTTGTAGAATCAATATAACGGGATGTCGGCGGCGTTTGCATCAGTTTGATACCTGACTTAGAATATTGGATGTGCCCGCTCCGTATTTTATTGAGCAGTTCTATTCAATTTTGAGGACCCCGTGCCCGCCAAATTACTAGAGTGATGTGATTCAACGTGAGAGTGTCTGTATTTGGAGGTTTCCCAATACCAAATCCCTCGAATCTGCGCCCCCACGTCTGTTGTTGTGGAAAGTCTCGGCTAGATTCTAAGAAACCCACCGCATGCCATCTGGTGCGTCTGATTTAGTGGCGACTGTGTTGAGTGCGTTTGCCTCGTCTAATGACCTTTAAAGCTTTTGTAATTTGGTTGGTGCTATCTTCTACCAAGTCTTTCGAGAAGATTGAGCGTTGAAACACAGTCCTGCATGTTCGTGTGCAGTTCTTGAACGTGACATTAACGGCCATCTGGACAGTGGATGCTCAAGACACCAAGTGACTCCTGCTGGAACTCAGTCGTTGGCCAAAGAGGAGCCAAAAGGCAAATTAGCCCCGATATTCTCTCAGGGCCAAGGAAGCATTTCGAAGCCCTCTGGCGTACCAACAGACGTAGACTCTGGCGGCCCATCCAAGAAGAGGCGAAAAGTCGATGCGTCTGGTAGCCAGAAACATAACAAGCATGCGGTCGACGCGACGAAAGTTAGCACACCTCTTGCAGAGAGACTTCGTCCACAGAGTCTCGATGAGTTCATCGGACAAAAGCATTTAACTGGACCACATTCTTTACTGAGAAACCTGATCGGATCCGGAAACCTGGGCAGTATCATATTCTGGGGACCACCGGGGTGAGTACCGTTCACCCGACGGGCCGGGGGTTCACTTTAAATCAACACAGCTGCGGAAAGACCACTCTTTCGCGACTCCTGGCCAAAGAGTTAAATTGTTTTTTCAAAGAGTTGAGCGCCACGTATCGGGCATCAATGATGTTCGGAACATTTTCGAAGAAGCGAAGGGCTCTCTGGCATTGACTGGGCGGTGCGTACGAACCTGGATCACGTTTCACCAACTCCTAACATCCAAGATAGGAAGACCGTATTATTTTTGGATGAGATCCATCACTTTAATAAGGCTCAACAAGTATGCTTCTCTTCCCCCCTATACGCGCCGTTCTTAAATAGAATCAAGGATATTTTTTTGCCCTATATCGAGAAGGGCCAGATACAGGTACTTCAAGCACCATCTCCCCCTGATGTTCCTCACCACACACTTTCAGATGATAGGCGCGACAACAGAGAACCCTTCCTTCAAATTAACGGGAGCTCTCATGAGTCGTTGTCGGTCCGTGAGCTTGGCATTGTGGACAGCCGACATCTGATGACCATCCAGTGTGTTCACGCTAGAACGCCTCACGGACGAGGATATGCAAAGTATCATCTCTCGTGCAGTGGAGCGTTTTTATCCGGCGGAGGAAACTACTTTTTTGCAGCAGCCAGCTGGCTCCCAAGGATCTGACAAGCTTTCCGTGACCCAAGGATTGGCAGAACCGAATAACCGATACCCGTCTTGTCCGCAATTGACACCTCGTATCATTACATCTCTCGTCTCACTGGCTGCTGGGGATGCGCGAACGGCACTCTCTCTACTGGAGCTTGTGCTAGCATCAAGGAGCAGCATTGGAGAAGAAGAGCTTCTTGCTTCGTTGCGACAATCCGTCTCTTGCTCGTATGATCGGACCGGTGAAGGTCATTATGACATGATTTCTGCTCTTCACAAATCAGTGCGTGGCAGCCAGGGTGATGCAGCAATGTACTGGCTAGCCCGTATGCTCGCTGCCGGCGAGGATCCCTTGTACATTGCCCGAAGGATGGTTGTCTGTGCGAGTGAGGATATTGGACTCGCAGATAACCATGCGTTGCCATTAGTATGCCAGTTCTATTTTACCACCGTGTCCTATAATTACTCATGACTGTCAGGCGATTGCAACTTTACATGCTTGTCAGCAAGTCGGAATGCCAGAATGTCGTATTAACCTGGCCCACCTTGTGGTCTATCTTTCTGAGACTCCAAAGAGTACACGGGCGTATGAGGCCTACAATGCGGCCGAGGTAGCAGCCAGGGCGGATACCACGGCATCTGTCCCAATGGCGATGCGGAATACACCTACGGAGCTCATGAAACAACTTGGGTATTCAGAAGGATATAGATATAATCCTCGATATGCGTGAGTGTTTCAGCTTCCCAGTGACAACCTGATGTGATGGTGCCTGATGGTTTTCAGACACCCTGTGCATAATGATTATTTACCTCTCGCGTTTCGAGGGGAAAAGTTTCTAAAAAAACCCGATGACCAGTCTGGTAAGGTATGGGATGAAGACGCTCTTGTGAAGTGGGAGATGGAATGTAACGCTGGGCGTACCTGGTCCGGACGTATTCCGTGAGGTCAGGTGGTCTCCGGCCCGATTATCAGTGGGCGTGGTATGTCAACGCAGACCTAATTTTGACTTAATGCGCTCCTTGGGTACATTTCCGTCTGGGCCATGGTAAAATATGGGAAGAATGTCATGGTGATAAGCGACACTTGTGTTGATGGCCTTGGCGGTAATGAGCCCGACCTTCCCGTTTACGGAAGGTACGTATGCAAGCTAACGCTACAATCCATTATAGGGATCATTCGATGGCGGGTTCATATTGTTGGAATAGGTTCCATGTGCATCACCAATGAGATAAGCGTACAATTCGGGTCTTGGGTCTCACTCGGTGGAATACTTTAAGATGGAAGTGGAAGTCAAAAATTCCCCCTCACTGCGGCCGCTTGCTCCCTAGCATGGCTTACCCAGAAGGTCTCGCCGATCCTTTTAAATCATCCCAGCACGACCACGATGACAAGACACCAAGCGATAAGGATTACAAGTCCTTTCATGAAAAGCACGATCCTGAGACCGCCATCACTGAAGCTGAAGGCACCGAGACCATTGTCCTAACGGATGAACGTGACATCGCGACTCATGTCATCTCCGTTTCGGACGACCCGAGCCTCAACCCTTGGACTTTCCGCGCCTTTGTCATTGGCATTGGCCTTTCTGCCTTCGGAGGCGTTCTTGGTGTGTGATTTGGTTTTCACACGCGTCTCTCTCATGCCTTCCAACAGCCGAGATATATTACTTTAAACCGGTCAGTCCGCTCTAAGTACTCGTGAGATTACATTTTCATGATCGTTATCTCCAGCAAACTGTCCTTGTTTCTCTCATGTTTCTCGCCGTTGTATCATATATATCGGGAGTCTTTATGGAAACCTTTATTCCTCGCTGGGGCTATTTCAGGTGGTTGAACCCGGTAAATCGCTTCGTTTTCCATGGGTTCACCAACTGATAAAAAATGCGGTCGACAGGGGCCATTCAATAAGAAAGAGAATGCATTTGCTATCATCATGGCCAGCGCCGCCGCAAACTCTGCACTTGGCACCGAAGTCCTCGCAGTACAACGCCTGTACTACAATATTAATCCTAACGCTGGCTCTTCAATTTTTCTCCTCTTTTCCAGTCAGCTA